>JAVCKU010000078.1:13728060-13738642 GCA_032273985.1 Hypsolebias coamazonicus
AATAAAACCAGAAATGTCACCACATTTAATTACTAAAAGCCTGTTGGAATAAAAAAGTCTTAAGCTTCGATTTAAAAAGGCCAAATTTGGAGAATTAGAGATCACGCTGAGTTCTGTTTACTTTGAACATCAACCCACATTTAACAATGCTGCAGTTGCAGGTCAGACGCATGCGATTTTGCTAATTCTTGTGCTCAGTAACCAGGCTAACTTAGCAAAACAAGCTAATAACAACCAAACAATCAAACACTGCTTTGCGGTTCGACTTTTGTGGACTCGCTCTTTCGCAGTTTTACAAAGTAAGATTGTATACGGGGAAACAACATTCCACATTAGGCACAGTCATTTTGTAGTTTTCTCTCTAAGCTTGCACTGTATTGCCACTCTAAGGGACTACATTTCCCAGAAGCCAACAGTGCCCCATCCAGAAGGCCCAAAGTTGCCTACTGCTGAAATGGGGGGAAAGTTCTGATCCAATCTGAAAAAGTTCAGTCTTTATTCATACTGACTTCGACACCTGTTGGATGCAAAGAGCTGCATGGAACCAACCGGGAACTGGATCAGAACCAGACCATGGTCGATCCGAGTGCCACCTGCCGGCTCACGAGGCCAGCCGGGAGGTGCTGCCCAGAGGTTTGACGTTCTCTTTGGCGTCCACTGAGATTTGGAACAATATTTAATCCCCCATCCAGATCTAGACTTGCTCGAGACCACCGTCTGGTCCCGTGCTGGATATCCGACAGTCTGGCTCCTTCCAAAAGCATTTTGGTGCTCAAGGGCTACAAACTAGAGCCAACCAGATCCAGACCAGAAGCGGCAGTATAGGTCTGCCAAGCCAGACCGGAACCAAGCTTTTGTGTTCTACAGAGCTGGTGAGTAAAATTTTGCAGTACTCTAAGTACATGTATGTATGTTGTTAAAATGATGTGGGTTTAAGAGTTTAGTACATTGCAAGAGTGTGGGAAGAGTTTATAAAGACTTTATATATAAATATTAAAATAACGTTCCTACTTCGTGGATTTTCACTTATTGCAGGGGTTCCAGAACGTAACCCCCCACAATAAATGAGGGACTACTTGAGCCACATGTTCACAAGAGATTGGACAGTACGCTGTGTGTGACTGGAATACAGCGAAGAAAAAAATTTAAAATTAAAAAAATAAATTGAAAATTAAAACTTTTTATTCTTGAAACTAACACAGCTTTTTGTGTGTGAGGCGGCCATATTGAATTCTGAGATCTGTGATGGTCAAGAATCTCTATCAGCGTAAGAAGTGTGACATTGGGGGCGTTCCAGATGATTTTTCACACTTGGAACTTGGTAATTTTGATTTCAGCGCACGAACAGAATGCAGCATTAGTTTTGACCAGAACGATGAGCTGCTGGCTAGTCTGAACGGGGATTGCTGCCATGTTAAAACTTCAGTTTTAAAAATTTATATCCATGACCACTACTTAAAAAAAAAAAAAACCTTTACATTGCCTTAGGTTTGCGTTGTTTGTATAAAATCCTATAAAGTAACAGCGGCAGCAGTTAGCTGTAGCACTTCTGTCTTAGTCTGGTTAGATAGAAACATAATTATAGACATGTTAAAATACCTGCACAATGTGAAACTGATGGGCGTGTAAAACTTTACAAATTAGTATTAGGACAAATTACTATTGTTAAAAAATATATAATTCAAGAAAATATTTGCTAATAAATTCTAGCTATTAACACATGAATTGGATTGCAATCTTTATTTCTCTAAATTGAGGCCTTTCAAAGAGCTATCTACAACAGGTAAGATATTAACTCTAGATTTGAACTACTCTATCTAATGGGCGAACAAACAAAGCAAAGCAAGCTGTTATTTTTTTTATCCCTCTTCAAGATCTCAAGGTGTTCCTCAGATCAGTTGTTTGTGTAGCTCCATCAAAAAAATGATGATTTGGTTTAGATTTTAGGAGTTCCTGCATCTTGTGGTCCATCTTTGAAGTGTCCAACTCAGCCACCAGCTCTGTGGGTGCCTTGGCTCTGATCCACAGGAATTCCTCTGTGTGAAGCTCTAGATGTCTCCTTTTATGCCCAGCTTTTTGTTCCTTTCTTTGATCCTCTTCTTATCGTCCAACACGGTGATTAAATGTCTAAGACAACTCCAGCCTTTGCTTTTGTGGCTGCACGGCAGCGGCACATTTTTCACATGCTTCAACCAGTGTCAACAGCGCGCCACCTGTTTTGCACCAATTACCGCCCAAACAAGCCCTCACCCCTCTTCTTCACTCCAAACTGAGACAATGCAGCAGATTCATTAAGATAACGTGCTAAAAAATACCCTAAATAAACAACATTCAACATGAATTGTGCTCGATTTGAGCAGCAAATGTATTATTTGCCAAAATAAAATCAAACTAAAGCAAGAATTCAGATTTTCTGAAGTGAAGTTCTGTGGAAAGCTTATGAACAGTTAACATCTTACCTGATGTAGATAGCTCTTTGAATCAACTCTGTTTAAAAAAATAGTTTTAGTTTGACCAGACTGACCAGCTAACAGCTAGTCTGTGCAGATCTAAACTATAAAAGGTTCCCGTCATCTTAAAATTGCTCCAATCTTCACGATTTTAAAGTGATTATAATTCTACATATTGTTCACCATGCCTCACTGAGTGGATTTTATTAAAACTTTTAGAAAGTAATGCATGTGTACACCTGTATAGAGCATTAGTCCAACCCACATTAAGATGAAAACTTGCTTTAAATCACTGCACGCAGACGGATATTCATGGCCTGCTTCATTTAACATCTACAATATGTTCTTCGAGTTCAGCTGCTGCACTCATCGGGCTTTTAAATGTGAAAAATCGTATCACTCCTGGCGTCAGTTTGATGTTGTTTTAATGCTCAGGACTGCATTCCTGGGTGTGTGGCACTGCAGAAGGCTTTGGGTTGTGGTCTGCAGGGCTGTAAAGGACGAAGTTGCTTTTTTAAAAGCAGAATTTAAATCCTAACCATCTTACAGTGGAACCCAAAGCCAGTAAATCACTGTTTTCCTCCTTGAGTTTGAGGGGTGTGACAGCGCTCTTTGACCACCCTGCAGTCTGTTTGTGCTGCTTGGTGGTGAAGAGGAGGTTCGGGTGAAGAGTGAGGCCTTCTGGAGGACGGACCATGAGAAAAGTGGTGAAATTCAGGGATGTTTACAGAAATAAAGCTGGAAAGCCTGAGGAGGTAACAGCGGCTATAAAAATATATTGCTGGTACTGTAAAACTGAATGAAAAGCACTGAGGACCTGTACGGAAGCCCTAAAGTGCCAAAAGCCAGTGTCTTTACAATGAGACGTTCTGTCAGGTGTGAGTTTTTTCATCTAAATCATTTTTTGATGCTTCCAGCTACAGGAATATTTCATTAACTTTTACATAATTTCTGGATTCTATCAAACTGATGGCACCTGTAATATATTACGTTTATGATAAACTCCAACTGTAAATATGTTCAGTTCTGCTTTTCTAATACAGTAATCCTTCGCTACTTTGCAATTCGACTTTCGCTGACTCGCTCTATCGCCGTTTGTGGACGTACAGTACTGTACATAATATTTTCCAATAAATAAATAAATAAAATATATAAAAACATAAAAATCTGCCTCCATTTTGTAGTTTTCTTTCATTAGATTTTCACTGTTTTGCCAGTCTAAAGAACTACGTTAACCAGAAGCCACTTCACTTCCCAGAAGTCAACAGTACTTCCAACCTCTGCTTTCTGCAAATGGAGGGAAAGTTTTGCAGCAAAGTTGTAAATTCTGTAAGGATGAGCTCACAGGACTGGCAGGAAAGTATCAAATAATTTTGTAGCTGAACTCATCCTTCAAGTTGTTTCTTCACTGTTCAGTAGCTCGGCTGCAGTTGAACTGGACTCAGTGTGGCCCGGATCCTGGGAGCTGCAGACGACAGACAGCTGCAGGGTTCAGCCTGGTTCTGGTCGCACAGTGCTGGTCAAGACCGGGCTGGAGGTGGTGGACTAAATCCCTCGCCTTGCACGCGGAGTGTCCTTCTTGCAGCACGTGCATTTCAAGCTGGATGGGACTTCGTCATGCTGCACCGGGACTTTTTTCATCTATTGGGTCGAACGGAACCGAGCCGCTGTTGTTCTGCAGAGCCCTTGTAAGTAAAATTTAGTAGCATATAAGTACTGTATGTTGTTAAAATTAGTAGGTTTCAGAGTTTAGAGGACTGATTTGTGAGCTTCATTGCTGCAGGATACCGTATTTTCCAGCATATAAGTCACAGTTTTTTTTGCATGGATTTGCCAATCCTGCGACTTCTATGCCGAAGTGACTTATACATGTCTTTTCATATTCATAATGCAATTAAAAAAAAAAAGTTCATTCATACTGCCATGAACCAGAGTAAACATTAACATTTGTAGCCGCTAGAGGCGCAAGAGGGTCCTCTAGGCTTTTGACAACTACCGGTAGGCGTATATGTTGTTCCTGTACCGCTACCCACACCCCCCACCAAACATTGACCATTATAATGTATTTATTAAGGAAATAGTTAAACGGACTCTCCTTTGCTATAATGTTGCGCAAACAAATAATTGTTTTAATTGTTGTATTTTGTTAAATTTTGAAGAACTGCAACAGCAAGCCCTCCCATGCGTGCTCCCGCGGTGCCAATGATTTTTGACACCACACGGCCCACGTTTCCTTGGGGTCAGCAGTGATAAGTAATAAATGTAACTTATAATCCTATGAGATTTATACTCTGAACCGTCTTAAATATGTTTTTTTTCCTTTTCATGATGCTTTTTTGGTTGGATGCGACTTATATGCCAGAGCTACTTGTACGCCAGAAAAAACGGTAGGTCTGCAGAAACGAACTGAGTCAGAATAGAACAGAGTTGGACCGGAACCAGAGCCGTTGCTGTTCTGCAGAGCAAGTAAGTAAAATTTAGTAACATATGTTGGTAAAATGACATACTGTATTTTCCGCCGTAAACATTGCGCCACCCTATAAGTTGCATCAGTCCATATTTGTCTAATAAAGTGGAAAAATCCATAAATATGTTGCTTCGCTGTATACATCTTATCTATTATGCATCACTGCTGACGCGTCGCGTTTGTTATGCATCACTGCTAACAACCTGGAAATGTGGGCTGGTGTTGTGCCAAAAATCTATGGGCTGCCAAATGGTGGTCACAAGAGCATGAGAGGATTTTAACAAGAATTTCACAAGATTTACTCTTAAAAATATTTATTCGTTTGCTCGAAATTATAGTAAAGGTGTGTCTCAGTCTAACATTTGCTTTGCTGGGGTGGTGCAGCTGGTTTAATTTGCTCCAAGTAGTGAGCAGAACGAAGGTGGTGAATGTATGGCAGGCCGATTGAGTTATTAATAGCTGGTGAAGATTCTCAGTCATCCAGGACATGTTAAATTAAAAAAGTTCAAGAATAAAAACAAAACAAAACAAAGTATAATAAATAAAGTCCAGTTGTTTTTGGCTTGAACTTTTTTGAATTTGTCATTATACCTATTACATGATTCAACGCCATACCTTACTGCTACTACTACTCTGCTGCCATCAAGTGGCTGAAAGTGGTACTGCTCAATTTTTTTAAAGTCGGAATGAAGGGAAATGGTCATATCTCAGCCAAAAATAGTTTATAAATATGGGAAAAAAATCCATCAATATGTCGCTTCTGCCTATAAGTCACAGGGCATGTACATTATGCAAAAAGCTGTGACTCATAGGCTGGAAATTACGATAGTTTTAAGAGGGTAGAATATTGCAAGTGTGGGAAGTTTTTTAAAGCCGCAATACATAATGTATATAAAATAAAGTGCTACTTACTACTTGTATACATAATTTCATTACATGGTAATGACAATAAAGTTGACTTGAACTTGGACTTCTGCAGCCCTACTTTGCAGTTTTTCTCTTATCGTGGGGGTGTGTGGCCCCTAACAGCCACGATAAACGAGGGACTGCTCTATATGATCATTTATTAATGATGTGCTCCATTGACTGGGGTGTCTTCAGCCCTCCACAGACAACAACAGAGACTTTTGATTAATGATCAGCAGAACACACTGTCAAAGTAATCATAAGGCAAAAACATGAAACATGCATAATTCCATTCTGCAGCCACAGGCTTCATTAGTTAAAACTAAGATGCTTGCTCACATGATCAGGTTTGCAGGGAACTTTCCAAGGTTTATTACAGAAGAGGTGAGGAAGAGTTTATAAAAAGAGGAACATTTTGGTTGAAACGCTGCATTTTAGAGAAGTATTAAATAAATAAACATATTAAGTTTGAATTATTTCTCTTATACATCGTGTTTTATTTCGATAGTTTGATGGGTTTGTTGTACATTTTGTCAATTTTATTTATTTCATCGTGCTTTATGAATAAAGTTTATTTGATAGTTTGGCGCATGTGTGGTTAGGATCAACCTGGCGCAGATAACTTTCTTACTTTTTTTTAAAATGTAGATTCTTGGAAGTACTGAGAGGTCAAGTCAAGGAAAATCTATTGCTGTATTGTTGCTGTTATCATCATTCCTTAGTTTGCAATCTATTGCTGTACTGTTACTGTTGTCATCATCCTTAGTTTGTAGCCAGGTCTCTCTTGTACCGGTAAATGAGTCCTCGAGGCTCAATGAGATTAACCTGCCTAAATAAAGGTTGAATGAAAAAAAAAAGTCTTTTATGAGAAGATCTGATAACTCTCAATCAGGTCATCTTGTCCAGATGACCTGATTGAGAGTTATCAGATTCGACTACCTGGATTACTGAGTATGAACTTTCTTGTTTTTATGAGAAGACTTAAACTCCGTCCATCATCTTTTTATTTTTCGGATCACCAATGCCATATCCAGCAGTCACTGTACGAGAGGCGGGGGACACCCTGGACAGGTGTCCAGTCCATCACAGGGACACATAGGGACAAACAGCCATTCACTCTCTCACTAGGGACAGTTTAGAGTTATCAATCAGCCCTAACATGCATGTTTTTGGTCTGTGGGAGGAAACCAGAGTATCCGGGGAAACTGCACCCATTTAAACACCTTAAAGAGAAAACTAATTGTACTTCAGTGTTTAAAGTTTATGTTTGTGTTTTGATCCTGTTTGCATTTTTAGATAAACTGTAGGTGGTGGGGGGTGGGGGGGGGGGGAATGGTCAGATGAACACAGGGTCTTACTGACATTTTTATTATTTGGGGGAGCGGTGGTGTAGTGGTTAGAGATAGTGGGCTCGTGATCGAAAGATCATTGGTTCAAACCCCGGGACCAACAACATCAAAAATCAAAAATGTGGGGGAGAAAGGTGAAGCATCCACATCTGCCTCCAACCTCATCTGTCCCATGCTGGGCCCCTGCCCCCAACTCCCCCCCAGATAGCAGCCCCCTGCTCCACACCAAGGGCTGTGGCAGCTCAGTGGTCCTTGGTTGCGTCAAGAAAGGCATCCAATGTAAAAACAATCGCCAAGTCTTCGTACGAGTTATTTCACTGTGGCGACCCCTAAAGAAGGGAGCAGCTGAAAGAAGAAAAACATTTATATTATTTCTAATAAATCTCTTATCATTGAAAATCTAAATTATGGTACGAACTACAAACATGATGGATGTGGAGCTTCCATTAACTGAAGACTAACGCAAGGAGTAGATTTGATCTAATATTAAGTGTTTTGTTTGTTTTTCTTCCACATTAAACATGAATCCGGACAATGTCATGCAACTTTATGTGGACCATTAAATTTAAAGCTCATATATCTTCAAAATAGATGTTCATTAATAAATTTAGCAATTTTTTTTTAGATGTTTAAACCAAAAATCAAACATTTATGAACAGTGACAAAGCCTGGAACAGTGGGTGGGAAAACGTAACCAAATGCATTCTGGGAAAACACTCTTTAAATAAAAATAGATAAAAATTCACTTGCGCCTTTCTGTTCACATGACCTAAACTGACCCATGTACGTACAACAAGGTGAGCTTCAAAGACGCTCTGAAATCCTTTTATCGATTTGTAATTTCACTGACATAATCATGAACATCTTTCCAAGCGGTGGCACAAAGACGAATGTCTTACAAATAAGTTTTTGTTTGTTGTAAAAAAAAATACAAAAGTCATTAAGAGAACAGAAAAACAAAAAGAGAGGAAATTGTAGTTAAAGGTAACACATGAAATGAAGGCCCTTCTATAGTAAAACATGGTGGAGGTATAATCATGCAGGGGATTAACTTTGCTGTGTTTTACGGAAGCAAATGAACTTAATGTGCTATAAAACTAAAAATGCATTAGATACGACGTGCAGATCGTGAGACTAAATGGGTCTGAAGAAATGTAATTATCATCAGATTGTTGCAAAAAATCAGTTTAAAGGGTTTTCAAACCCTTTTACAATCAAACTACACTGGAGTGCGCTGAAAACCTTCCCGCTTAAAAACATTTGAACTTTTAGACTAATGCACTCATAGGCCTGCAATATACTAGAACTTGACTACAGCACTGCACTTATTTTAAGAGCTTGTTGTTGAGTTCAGTTAGAATAAATGTCCTTATTTTATAAATTCACCCGTTCCCGTGAAATTCCAGGGGCGAGCACCTGTTTGGCTTTGCTGTCTGTCAAAAACAGATAAACTTACAGCGCGGCGACTGGAAATAATAGGCAACCTCTTAATTTCAGGGCCAGCTAACAGTATGTTCACAACTTATGTTTGCTGATTTGTACAAGAATCAGAAAAAGCAGCTAGAATCAAGCTGACATTTTTATTTAAATAAGAAGAATGGAGGATTATCAAGACACCGGTAAAAGTAAATCACATAAACAGAAGGTATTTCCTTATTGTTCCTTAAATATCAG
The DNA here is from genome assembly GCA_032273985.1 of Hypsolebias coamazonicus. NCBI lineage: Eukaryota > Metazoa > Chordata > Actinopteri > Cyprinodontiformes > Rivulidae > Hypsolebias > Hypsolebias coamazonicus. Next base: position 13,736,907 of record JAVCKU010000078.1, read on the forward strand.
CAACACTTGGGTGAACAATAGTGGCAATTCTCTTTTCTTTCATTTAAAAAAACAACACAATTTCAAAGAAGAAACCAACACTGCCCTCTGGTGGCAGTAAAGAAACATTACAGCGCATCTCTTCCTCAACCCCTTGCAGTACCACATCTATACATCAGAGGATAGTGCACGTCCAGGCTTAGACAGTCATGTCCCAAACTGCCTCTAACCTGTAACTGAGACCTACAACAGCTCCATAAAATAAAACACAAAACCTCCCTTTGCTGCTCATAAAGTAAGGCTGTCACGCGCCATTTCTTTGCAGAAATGGATTCAGCTGAATCCTCACTAGTTGAGATGTTAATCCCTGCCTCATTATTGTGGGCTGAAAAATGGCTCCAGTAAATTGGGCCTCCAAAGCCGGTGCAATAAAGCTGCTTTTAGTGCTCATATTTACCCAGCGACTGTGTCTAATTCAATTTAAAAACACTTTTACCAACATCTGAGCAAAGCTTCCCCTCAGTTGTGCGGGGCTTGCAAAGGAGCGAGGGAGGGAGTTTTCAGCTCCCACAGAGTGGCAGTTCTGTCCCAATTAAACTCAGTCGCTTTAATTAAATATCAGTGTTTTGATCTTTGGGGCTCCTCGCTTGTGAAATTAGTTTAACGGGAGGATTTGGTTACGACAAAACAATAAAAACATGGATTTAGACAAAATTCATTGCCTGTTTGCAATAGTTCATGGGATATTTTGCTAACAGACAGTTAGCAGTCAGAAGTGTCGCTCTCACTTTTGCTGGCAGATAATAATGATAGCATTGCTTGTGCATGATTTACATGTGAATATGCTTCAAACACCCTCTCTTGTAAGTTATATTGCAAAAGGGGGAACAAATGTTTCTTCCATGCCTCCTTCAGAGCGAATCCCAGCATGTCTGTAAACACAAATTTCCCTGCGCCTCACTTCCTCTGATAATAACTTTTTTTGATACTCTGTCTGCGAGGAAACTGAAGCAAAGGGCCAGTCTGCTGAGACATCAGTGTGAGAGAACAGAGACTGCAGGTCTCACACTGAGCAAATCATTCCCTGACTCAGATTTATTTCTTCTGTCACAAAGCTGAGAGCTGAAACCCGGAGGACTGTTTGTGATCAATCTGTTAGTCATGACATGAAAACAGCATCCAGGTGGAGTGGAAGACACTAAATGTTGGTGCCAGTCTGTATTTAAAGTGGTTTTGAGTGGTTCTCCTTGACTGTCAAAGATTTTCTTCAGTTTCTATCCAGTCGACAACTTTATACGCTGATGACATATTGTGCCAAAAATGGGCAAATGGAAAGAAAACGAAGAGGAAAATGTTCCCTTAAAAGATGCGTAAGCCTTCATCTGCTTTATTACCACATTTTAAGTTTATAGCTCCTTAGGAATCAGTTTATTGAAGATTAAATGTTAATTTGTGTTTGTTCAGCTGTGCTATTTTTGTGTTTTTATGCAGCCAATCTTTGAGAAAGATGAATTGCAAACAGAAGGAAAACAAAAATGCCATGTCTGCTCATCATCAGCATCAAATGATGGGAAACTAAAACAGTCTGATGAGAAATGGTCTGCAACAATGGACGAGGCTTATTTACCGTAATTTCTGGACTATTGAGCTCACCTGATTATAAGCCGCGCCCACTAAATTAAATACAGGCTGTCCTCGAGTTCCGGCGCACGCGACCTACGGCGTTTCGGATTTACGAACGGCACCTGAACGCACCA
>JAVCKU010000078.1:13774211-13788022 GCA_032273985.1 Hypsolebias coamazonicus
TTTGTTTCGCCATCACCAGCTGCCACCTGCTTTGATTTCCCGTTATGTTTCGAAGCCAGCGTAGCGTTATCAGGTGGTGCAGACAAAGGGAGGTGCACTCCCTGACTGAAAAGGGACGAGACGAAAGAATCAAATTTGTTGCTCACACTCAGTAACTTCTGTAACTTTGATGTTCTTTTCTAAAACCTCTGAATGTGACTATTTTCATGTCTTTACATTAGATTAAACCCTTTTTATGTATTCATGCATTTTTTTTTTTTGGTAAAGGCGTTTGAAAAACAGCAAAGCATCCACTGAAGTTCCACGCTACCTGTTCAGAGGAAGAATAAACACTGAGGTGATGGAGGTGGAAAATATGGATGATGGGACAGGTAGGCCATTCCTTTCTAGATACCACTTTTGGATTATTTAACCCCTCTAATCTCACGTCTTCAGTTTATATTATGATAAAAATGAGGCCGGTTGATAGCAAAGTCACTGTTACTCATGTGCGGCGTTAGATTTAATGAATGGAAATGTAATAAAGAAGTCTAGCATTCCTTGGAAGAATGCTTGTTCCCCACCAAATTCATCCCAATATTTTGCTAACAGATACAGGAATACACACAGACACAAAGATAATTGAAATAATTAATCTCGGAGCATTTAAAACAGGTGCGGTCATGTATTCGTGGGACTGACCTGCTGCTGGTTCTCGGTGAACTCGCACGTTTGTGTCTTTTGGCCTCACGCAGCCACTGATTATCATATATATTTGTAGAAATCTATCTTTTCCTTTCCAGCAGACCTCAGATGGACAGCAGAGTTCTGTGTTTCTGGCAGGGGATTATTGGGTTTGGTTCTGGAGCGAGCGGGAGGACAAACATGGTGCTGAAACTCACGGGTGTTCTGCGCCACAAACCAAAGATCTCAGCCTGAAATGCAGGCTGACAGGAGTATTTTAGCTGGAATTCCCATGTAATGAAAGTGCCTCAACTTTTCCCAGCGAACATGCTGTAGAGGATTGAAACACACCCTTGAGGACTTCCACACAGAGGACAAGCTTTTGGACATAATTATAATTGATGGTGGTGATGTTTTGTTTTTTGTTACAGCCTCACAGGGAGAACCCGAGGGCCAGCTGTTGGGCATTTAAAGTTGTCTCTATGATCCTTAAAATTCAACTATAAACCTTTTTTTTATTATTTCAAATGGTGTGAGGACCTGAACTCCTAGTGAATTAGATAGAAATGGATAAAGCTATTTCTATTGGTTGCAATATGGTAAATTAATACATCCCAGCTGGAAAACTTTGTGTTGTGCTGATTAAATTCAAGACATTGCTAATTTTGAGAATGTTTATGAAGCATTCACTCTATTGTGATCCATTTTTCTTCCGTACATTTTTCAGTATCTATCGTTCCACAGTTTTTTTTTTTGCAATTTCAACAAATCATATATCAAAATGTTCAGCTCGTTCAGCAGAAGGGTGCTATGACTTTTGTTATTGGTGCAACTTTAGCTTTTTGAAATATTTAGCCTCAGCCATTTTTTTTCTCATAGGAAATGACTTGAGCTCATTTTACATCCGTCAAATGTTTAGATCTGTTTTCAACCTTTTACTGCTCCTTTCGCATTTTGTTCTGCTTCAGCTTCTTTCAGCTTCCTTGTGCAAATTTAAATGTTTTCAGCTAATTTCAGCTGTTTTGTGCTCCTTTCAAGTTCTTTATGCTAACTACAACATCTTTGTGCTTTTTATAACTTATTTCTTATAATGCCATCTTATTATGCCCCGTTGAGCTTATTTATGCAAGTTTCAACTTTTTTTTTTTTTTGGCAATTTCAGCCACTATTTAGCTGTTTTTATGCTAATTTTAGCTTTTTTTTGCTAATTCCACATTTTTTGCACTCATTTTTCAGGCTAATCAGCAAAAATGTGCTCTCTTCACTTCCTTCTTGTAAACTTCTTTTTGCTTCTTTAGCTACTTTTCAGCTTTTTTTTTTGGTGCTAATTTTGGCTTTTTTCAGATAATTTTAACTTTTTTGTGCACATTTCTGCTTCTTTCAACCTAATTGGGCAAACATGTTCTTTCTGCTTTCTTTGGCTAATTTAAGCTTGTTCTACTGTACCTTTTCAGCTAACTTTTTGCATTTCTTAGCTAATTTCAACTGTTTTCAGATAAATTCAAGTTTTTCATGTTAATTTCTGCCACTTTCAGCCTACTTAACTTCTTTATACTAATTTCAGCTCTATCTCCTTTCAGCTTTTTTCTGCTAGTTTTCAGCATCATCTGCTCTTTCAGCTAATATTTTGCTCATTTGATGCTATTTTTTGCATCCATATTTTTTGAGCTCATTTCAGCTCTTTCTGCTTCCTTCTGGTAATTTAAGCTTCATTCTGCCTTTTCAGCTACTTTTCAACTATTTTTTACTAATTTCATCTTTTTGTAGCTACTTTCTTAATTTTTGTGCTCATTTCTGTTAATTTATACATAATTCAGCAAATCTGTTTTCTTTCTGCTTTCTTTTGCTAATTTAGGCTTGTTCTTCCATTTCAGCTACATTTCAGAATGTTTTTTATTTAATTTCAGCTGTTTTTCAGCAAGTTCACCAGCAATAAGCATTCACACTGCATTTTCAGAGGAAGTACAATTTCTCTAGTTACTACGGGTACTTTGTATTCAGGGAAAACAAAGCCATATGAAGGAAAGGGACAAACTCGCATGCACATTTCCACCTTAACTTCTACAAACCATTAGCTTAAATAGTGAATCCCGGTCTGCTCCATGGGACTAGTCTAAATAATTGAGTAAATAATGCTGATGGATAGATCTTCTTCTTCTTGTGTTTGCTCATTTATCTCATTAAAGAAAAGGAGCAATAATCAATTAAACCCTTGATGGGAAGGTTCTGGAATTTAGACAAATGAGTTTGAGAGTAAAGTAATTTTTATGTATGTTTTACAATTTTTTTCCTTTTTCTTCTTTCGGCTTCTCCCTTCTTCAGGGGTCGCCACAGCAAACTAGTCACACGCATTGTATGTTATACAATGTTAATGCATCAAATGCAGCTGTTCTGTCAATTCAGATGTTATTCCTGCATAGCGTTTCCATCAGCATGCTATTTGCATTAGATTTTTATAAAAACAAAAGCAAATTTGTGTAGTTTGATTCTTTGCAAAGAGAAGACTGTATTAAACATATATGGCTGAGACTGTCTGTGACTGTCTGCCTCACAGCTGACTACCACAGCAGCGGAAACATTGTGAACAACGGCTGGAAGATCCACAACACGGCCAAGAACAAGTGGTTCGTCTGCATGGCCAAGACCCCCGAGGAGAAACAGGAGTGGCTGGAAGCCATCATGAAAGAAAGGGAGCGGAGGAAAAGTAAGAAGCTGCTAGGAGTTATTGGCAAATTTAGAGGAAATTAACTTTTCCCTGATTAGAACGACCCAGGATTTAAGCACAAATGTCTGTAAAGCCATCATATTGACATGCAGTTTTCATCCAGCCCTTCTTTCTCCACTATGCAGGCCTGAGACTCGGCATGGAGCAGGACACTTGGGTAATGGTCTCAGAGAAGGGAGAGAAGCTCTACAACCTTATGACCAAAGGGAACCTCATCAAGGACAGAAAACGCAAGCTTACCACATTCCCCAAGTGCTTCCTGGGAAAGTAAGGCCCATCTACACTTACAGCATTAACCTTGCAGAACAAACTTTTTTCTGCTGCACTAGCACTTCCTCATCCACTGTAAGATCTTTACAAATGCTTTCAAATCTGTTGTAAATAATTAGAAATCAACTACCGGGAAATGCAAACCAGATAGAGCTGAATGGAAATCTTACGTTCTGTGCGTTTGTAGCTTAAAAATTTGTAGGTCTCTTGTCTGATGTACGTAAAACTGCCATTCAAGACTTTGTATGGCGTCATCTTCTGTAATACAGACATGTTTCCAATTCTGAGCTACCATTATTAAACTGGCAAGGATTTCTGAAGGCAGCAGCCGGGCAGGATTAAGTGCGTGTTCAGGAGACTGTATATAACGACAGTCTGGATCATGGAAAAATCCAATCCTGCCAAATTTGGCCCATGAATCGTTTTTTAAGGAATATTGGTGTGGTGTCTGAGGAAGCTATTGAATGCCAGCCATGAATCAGATCTCTCTATGCTTCAGCTAACTCCTGTGAGTGTGCATCTCTGTGTGTCATTCTATTCAATTCAATTCAACCTTTATTTATACAGGTTAGTCTCATTGAGCTTCAAGGACTCATTTACAATAGAGACCTGTTTTTGAGAAAAAAACAGAGGACAACAGTAGACAATCATAGAAATGCATATAAAATGAAAAGTAAATGGAAGAATGCAGACTGTAAAAGCTGGAAAACCTTAGCAACTGTTTTAGCTTGACAGTAAACAACCGTGTCATCGGCATAGAAATGTAAGGCTGCATCAGGAATGCCCTGACTTACCAGTACATTACTTTTGTAGAATGTGAAGAGGGTGGGTCCTAAGACTGAGCCTTGTGGTACACCATTGTTAACAATTAGGTAGCTGGAAGAAGTACCGTTATGTTGAACACATTACCTCGATTTGAGAGATAATTAGAGAACCAGTCAATAGTCTTTATATATTGCTTTTGTTGAAAGTAATTATTTAGTGGTGTTTTGCACAAAATCTAAACTACCATATAGATGGCTAAACATCTGAGTAAAAAGTTAGATGAAAGCTGGGTCTAATGCGCATACTTTTTCTGAATTAGATAAAAGTTTTGAAACAAACTTGAATGAAGGTTTCTGCTTCCCAATTTTATAATAATTAGATTTTTTTTTTTTTGCAGTCATGTCAAACTCCTTGTTATTTTTAAAAGCCAGAAGAAAGTAAAAAACACCCCAAAGCCCAACTGGACATATTTGTGGCAAAGTTACACGGCATGGTGGTTTGGAACGGGGAGTTGCTTTCTTCTTTTGGTCCATGCAGGAAACACAAGATCTCTTGTGGTCTGGAGAAGGAATGGATCTGTCAGCTAGAAAAATTTAAAGGCTCAGACACTTAAATGTGGTCATCTGAATGAGTCTGAAGAGATCAAGTGGTGAAAAATTAGCTCCCTCTGGAAAGCTCTTCTTTATGTACAACACCTGGGTGACCTGTGGGTAAAAAAATAAAAATAAAAAATGATTCTTTGTACTTGGCCTGCTGTGATGGCTCTGGAGCTGATTACATGTAGGCGTATTTGTGAAGTGACAAACAGCATCATATATCTTTAATGGAAACCACATTGCCAATGGCTTCAACTCAGCCCACTCCTTCTATTGTGACACGCTCTGCCTTCATTTTCTCAACACGCCTCCTTTGTTTCTTCTTGCCTTCATCTTTTCTGGCATTATATTTTGGGAGGTTGCTTTCTGCAACAGAAAGATATGAAAAAATGATGTGAACAAGAAAAAGTGTGTGACAGCCACCTAACCAGAAGTTCTCATCCCAGTTTAAACCTGAAAGACGCGAATCAAAATATGTAGTGTTAAGCCCCTTTTCCATAGCTCCTCTTCAGCATGGTTCGATTCGGATCAGTACGGTTCCAAGGCTTTTTCCACTAGCAATTTTTCGTGGAACTGGCCCCTTTTTCAGTCCTTTCTTCTCTGGGGTACCAGGTGAGCCGAGCCGGCACCAAAACGTGAGGTCAGAGCACTGTCGGTCACTGATTGGTCAGGGGGCGGAGTCGCTGGTTCTTTCAGAAACTTTTCAAAACAACCGATCCGTCTTTTGCAATAACTGCAACTCCGAGCAGCGGCTGGACCTATTTTTAAGATTTTGAAAGCAGTAATGACAACACTGTGGTCTAATGCTGAATTCCAGGTATTTTTTGTGTTTGGTGACCGACGACATAATTCAGAGCGAGCTAGTCATCGCGGAGGATCATTCGAGCTGCCGACATGAAGAGGTATGCAAGGCCGGGGGCTCGGGGTCCGGCCTCGTCTACTCCAGAATGCCAGACCTCGAACCATTGAGCTCTGGCAGAAAGTGGCGGACCGGAACGTGTCTGAGACGGAAGGTGGAAACGATTTTAAAAAAATTTCATGTATAAAAAATAATCTAATTAATGCAGTAATGTATAGTACTATTATACTACACTGCACAGAAGTAGTTATATGTGTGACAGAGTTGAAGCACGAGTCTATGGATGAGCTATGGCTAAACAAAATACCCAAAGTACGAGATAACTTACTAGTATTAACAGTTGACATGAAAGTGTGACTGGAAATATTATGAATGTTATGACCCTCAAAGAGACCAGGTCAACTCAGACAACATCCTACAACAGCTATAATCAAACACAGAGCAACAAAATAAGCAAACAATCAAGTAAAATGTGAAAAACTAAGAATACTGTAGTCCCTCGTTTATTGTGGGGGTTACGTTCTGGAACCCCCCCGGGCAATAAGTGAAAACCCACCAAGTAGTGACATTACATTTATTGCCAATGAAGTCACTGTAAAGGACAGAACGTTTTCGGATCAGATCAAAACTTTCCCTCTATGTATTTCAGCAGAAGGCATCGGGACTTCTGGGAAATGTAGTCCTTATGAGCAGCAATACAGTATAGCTTATTGAGAGAAAACTACAAAATGGCGACACTTGTCAAAAGTATTTTATTTTTCATTAAATTTTTACTGTACAGTATCCAGTACTGTCTCAATCACGTAAGTAATATGAAAGTTGACAATCATGTGTCATGTACAATTTTTTTTCTTGCGTTCAATCTTACTTTTAAAAATTGCGAAAGATAGAGTCTGCGAATGTCGAACTGCCAAGTAGCAAGGGACTACTTTATTAGTTTACCAACAACTAATAATCATTCTCACTTGAACCAGGTTTGTGCACATTTACCCTGAGTCCAAGAACGCATAGCTGTGCCTTTGGGAACTTATAATTCAGTCCCAGAATTTAAAACATGAGTGGTGAAGCCTTGTGTTTTCAGTGTGGTCTGTTGTGGTGAGAGAAGACATCAAGCATCAGCGTGTAAAGTGTGGAAGATGCAGGAGGTGGGCAGATTGGTCTGTCCTCGCTCTGAAAACTTGGCAAAATGTTCCTTTCTGCTGAACTCTGACACCAAGCCGCCTCCATCATGGCCTGGAAGTGAGCTTTAGGGAATTCCAGTGGTGCTCCTCGCTGTGTTTGTTTGGCTTTTGTGGGGAGAAAGGATTTCAAGGATGTAACCAGATAGACTGCTGCTTTGTTTCCCAGTCCTCCATGACCAACCCCCACACTTCATGTTGTCTTCTCACTTTGTCAGGCTCCTTTTCTCAGAAAGAAATGAGAAAATTACAATTTTTTACCTCATCAAAACATCAAATGATGTTTGTTTCCTCTGGATTGTTGTCTCCTTGTGTTTACCAACAACTAATTCCCAATATCCGGTGACGTATTTGTATCTGATAACTGTGAGTCAAAAAATTGGGAAAAAAAGCCTAAACTTAAAAAATAAAACTTCCAGGTTGGTTTGTTAAACTAACAGTGAAACCACTCCTTAATCCATTTTTTTAGTCTTCTTATTAATTTTAAATGCTACAAGGGATGAACTGAACTGTCCTTTCCCCTGCTTTTATCTCTTAGTGTTCTGTTTTATTTTATCTGTAAAAACTCAGTTATTCAAGTCATTTAGCACTCAGCATTTTCACACTAACTGTGTGAATGTTTATGAAGCATTCACTCTATTGTGATCCATTCTTCTTCCGTACGTTTTTCAGCATCTTTCTTGTTCCAAAATTTTTGTGCTACTTCAGCAAGTAACGTTTAGCTCGTTCAGTAGAAGGGGACTACGTATTACATTTGGTATTAGTGCAACTGACGTTTTTTTTAAATAGCCTTTTCTGCCATTTTTTTTCTCACTTCTCATATTTTTGCTACATCCTTCAAATCTTTAAATCTGTTTACAACCTTTTAGTGCTCCTTTCATATTTTGTTCTGGTTCAGCTTCTTTCAACTTCCTTTTGCAAATTAAAACTTTTTGTTAGCTACTTTCAAACATTTTGATCAGCTGTTTTGTGCTCCTTTCAGGTTCTTTCTGCTAATTAAAAACATTTTTGTGCTTCTTCAAATTTCTTTCTGCTAAGTTCAGCTTGTTATGCTCCTTTCAGCTTATTTCTGCAAGTTTCAGCTTTTTCTATCATTTCAGCTACTATTTAGCTGTTTTATGCTAATTTGAACTTTTTCAGCTAATTTCATATTTTTTGCACTAATTTAAACTTTTTAATTTTTTTTCTTCCTAATTTAGCAAAAATGTGCTCTTTCTACTTTCTTCTGGTAATTTAAGCTTCTTTCTACTTTTTGTAGCTGCTTCTCAACTGTTTTTGGTGCTAATTTCTGCTGTTTTCAGCTAATTTCCACTTTTTTGTGCTCATTTCTTATTCTTTCAGCAAACGTGTTCTTTCTGCTTTCTTCTGCCAATTTAAGCTTGTTCTACCTGTTCATCTATGCCTTTTAGCCCCTTTTCAGCTAATTTCGGCTGTTGTCAGATAATTCAAGTTTTTTGTTGTAATTTCTGCTACTTTCAGCCTAATTAACTTATTTCTGCTAATTTTAACTTGTTATGCGCCTTTCAGCTTTTCTGCTATTTTCAGTTTTTTTCTGCTATTTCTGCTACTGTTAGTAGCTGTTTTTATGCTAATTTTAACTTTTTTTTTAGCTAATTCCACATTTTTAGCTCCTTTCAGCTCCTTCTGCTTCCTTCTGATAGTTAAAGGTCCATTCTGCCTTTTCAGTTACTTTTGAGTCTTTTTTTTTTTTTTTTTTGCCAGTTTCATCTGTTTTTAGCAGATTTCCCATTTTTTGTGCTAATGTCTGCTTATTTAAAAATAATTCAGCAAATATGTGTTCTTTCTTCTGCCAACTCAGGATTGTTCTTCCATTTCAGCTACAAATCAGAATGTTTATTTTAGCTAATTTCAGTGTTTTTTTCAGCAAGTTCTTCAGCATTTACACTGCATTTTTGCAGGAAATGGAATTTCCCTAGTTGTTATTTCTCTAGTTCCAGTGTTGTGTTGTTGTTTTTTCCCTCACTAGTGAGTTTGTGTCCTGGCTGATGGAAATTGGTGAGACGGACAACCCAGAGGAAGGGGTCCACCTGGGTCAAGCTCTGCTGGAGAATGGCATCATCCACCATGGTCAGTTCTCATTTCTGCTCATTTCGCACCTGCTTTATCATCTTAATAGCTCTGAAAACAAATCTAACATTGTCCTTTAACGAGCAGCTTTTCAGCACTCTTGCTCCATGGGTGTCTTCTTTACGTTTTATCAAATGGCCTTTTTAAGCCCTGCTTTGTTGCAAAGTTTAGACGAGGTGCTAAAAATAATATTCACGTCTTGTCTTGATTTCTATCTTACATTTTAGTTTCTGTTCTTTAGTTTTAGGTAACAGCAGGTTAACGTTGTGCACTCAGACCAAATGTTGCATCGCTGTCTGCATGCATGTTACTTTCTTTCAAAAAGTAGGACCAAAAGTCAAGCAGACTCTTAAATTGCTCAGCGGCATGGTATTGCCTCCTCACTTTAAAATGAAATTGGGTTTTAAAGCCATTCCTGACAGAAAGGAATGACTTTGAGCCCCTCTGAGCTCCCTTAGTGCAGTTAAACATCCCCAAGAGAAAAACAGAGGAATATCTTTTCATAAGAACCTTTATTGGAACCTGCATGGTTGCAGCAGAGAATATGAGCCAACCTATTACAGCTGCAGGGTCCACGTAAAAGCTGCCTAAAGCCAGTGAGGCATGGAGCTCTGAGCTGCTGCGCTATCTGGGACAGCTTTGCACGAGGCTGGATTCTTCTTCGTGTATGGAAAGCTTGTTTCTTCATGCGGCCCTGCTTGGCTTGAATATTCTTTTAAACCTCTTATACTTGGAGGTTCAAAGCCAGACAAATAATGCTCTCTGGCACATCGCTTGCCAGAAGTCCTTTTTTATTTTTGGGGTTGTTTTCATTCTGCAGTTTTTCTTTTTTATTCTTTTTAAGTCACAGACAAACACCAGTTCAAGCCTGAGCCTGTGCTGTACCGCTTCCGCTTCGACGATGGCACCTATCATCCAAGAACTGACATGCACGATGTCATAGCCAAGGTAAAGGTGCACCAGTGAAAAGCAGTTCAGTTCAAATCATATTGTACAATCTCCAAATAACCGACATGCCTATGTTTTTTATTATTTTTTTTATTTCTCAGGGTGTTCGACTGTTCTGTCGTCTTCATAGCCTCTTCACTCCTGTCATCAGGTATATATTTAATAAATTATCCACTTTTCTGCAGCCATGAGGGCGGCACTTCAGTAGTAATAATCTAGTTTTGCTCTGTAGACATGCACCGATCCGCTATTATTATCGATATCGGTACTGGTATTGAAAAATTCTTGATCGGGTCTCGTGACAATGTGACGATTCATAAGGACAGGAGCTGATTGCTGTTTATTTTAAATATCTGCCAACCAAGCTATTTAATTTTTTTTTCCTCATTGCAGCTCCTTTATTATTTATTTTACATTATACAGTATTTAGAATTCCTGAACCAGTTGAAAGGTTTGTTGAAGTTTATTTTTTCACGTTTGACCAAAGTTGTCAACCTATTGTTTTTGTCAGTTTCAGTATCTTTATGATTATTTATTTTACATTGGATGTTAAACTCATAATTGCACTGACTGAACAAATTAAAGTTGTGTTGTTTTTACACTTTTGACCAAGCTTATGAAGATACAGTACTGGTGTGTTTAAATGTGCTGTACTGGTGCAGAGTTTTCAATGAATTTGCAATTCAGTACATTTATGTCTGCATTTTAAAAAAGCAAGTGTTTTAAGTTAATTCAGCACTGTTTTTCTGAATCAGATTGTATCGGATCGGTATATACCGATACCAAATCTCAGATATCGGTATCGAAAGTGAAAAAAAGTGGATCGTGCATCCCTACTCTGTAGAAATAGCACATTCATTCTTCTTTTTTTTTTTTTTAAAGTTTGTGCAGCCTTTGCAACTTGCTAATCTATTTTATCACACCACATATTCAAACATATAGATGCTAACCTTTTGGTTTGATCCTATTTCTCCAAAATCCCAAGTGTTTTTGAATGTTTAGTGTGTCATCTTTCAGTCTTTTTAGTGTTTGTGTCAAACCTCTTGATGTATAGCGCTTGCGAGGACGCTCAAGTTGGGTTTTTATCAACTAGCGATGCTGCAATTAAACTAAAAGCCCAACACAATACAGTCAGAGAGCCTGGGAATGCCAGAGTTTAATTGGAGCAACCAGCTCCTGCCTAATTAGGTGGAATTTCCTGGCATGGCGAGAGGGATGAGACAAAGAGACCACGCAGAAGCCTTCAGACATGTTCAGCTCCCCGTCTTTTGTAAATGTGTCCATTTCAGGGGATCTCATCATGCAGTTTAAATGTTTACCGTGGACCAAACACATTGAGGAGATTAGGGAAAGGATTTTCAGTTTTCATAGCAATGAAATGTAAATCCACATATTACAAAAATCAAGAACTATTGTTGTGATTGATGGGGAAAAAAACAACTTATTTGCTCGTCATTATTCTTTTGAGTCAGCGTTTATAGGTGTAAGTGTGAAGAATCCAGAATAACTAATGCTCCGTTGCTTTATTTGAATCATTTTTCGAGGCTGAGCAGGTGATTAAAGCGTGAACTTTTAGCTTCATTTGTATGATTTATTCTAGTGTTTGCTTTGAAAGTACAATTACCTACAACTCCACTCACAAAATGTCAAAGCAAACTTGTTTCCTCCAGACACCCAAGTTAAAACCACCTCTCTGACCTTTACTTTTTCTACTCAAGCTGCTGTTTCCTCATCCCCGACATATGGCTGCCCACTGGGCCGATGTTTACCCCCCATTTTTCACTCTGACAGCCTCACTTTTTACCGAAGCCTCTGGTCTTTCTGGTGCTGGTATCCCATTCGGGAAAAATGTAGGGGAGCCTTAGTTCTGGCCAGAGCGGAGTTTTATGCATGGCACACCTCATCATGCTTCATCAACTTTACCACCTTCATCAGAGACAAACACAGGCTGTCAAAGGGCCTTACATAACAGAATGAGAAACAGGGCAACATTATGAAAAGGACCAGACAGCTGAGGTTGGACTTTTATTTGGCCCATAACCCCCGTTTGACTCGTCTGAACTGTGTAGGATGAAAAGCTAAGTGTATGTGTGTGTTTGCATGCGGTGGAGTAGTAAGTCATGGTGGTTCAGGACTTTCCCGGCCCCACTGCATGTCCCCTGAGAGGCCCCTGCGTTCATGGGAAGTCACGGCTCTATTTCAAACGGCATTTGGAGGTCTGGCGATGTGTGTGCAGCAGAGCGCCGTAACACAGAGAACAGCAACACCATACCAGCCGTGCTCCGAGGAATGTTGCTCTGCTGTCACCAAACCTCAGGAACTCACTTTAGATAAATGACACGACTGCCCGCAACAAAATAGTAGCCGTGCGTTGTTGACAGCAGGAATTATGAGTCCCGCTTTAGGCATAGTGTTTAAATAGACCAAGCCATCACTCTTCTACATGTTGACTGTCATATTCACAATAACTTTAACAATTTAAGATTTCCTTTCAATATAATCCTTTGAAATAAGTTTTTTTGCTCTTGTGCCTCTCCAGGGATAAGGACTATCATCTGCGGACCTACAAATCAGTGGTCATGGCTAACAAACTTACAGACTGGCTTATAGCACAGGTACGACCTTATAAACTTCTCTAGCCTTCTATCAACACATTTAACCGTCCTACGAAAACATAAAATGTAATGGATATTGTACAAATTTATTACTGTCTTAAAGAAATTTGTGATTAATAGCAACAAGATGATTTATTTTTCCAGTTTTAAATAATATCAAGTGAAATGACGCATTTTGCTGCATTAGTATCTGAGTGCAAACAATGTTTTTAGTGAGAAAAGTTAGATTTTTTTTTTTTGTCAAAAACTTCATTTTTAGTGGAAGCCTGTTTCGCACATGCCCACCAATACTAACCCCAACATCGAGTTGTACTTTTTTTTTTAAACATATTTTTCTACTTTTGCTTTGCTTTCTCCTGATTCTGTCACCGTCAAACTTGAACTGTGTGCTGAAAAAGTTAATACAAGAGGAAATTGTACAAACATCAAAGAAAAACTCTAGTTACAATTGTTTTGGGAAAATCTAGCCAAGCCAGTGTTTCCAGGTAGGACATAACAAAATACATCTTGTTGCTTTAACATGATCATATAAAGGTTGAATGAATGAATTAATGAATGAATTTTGACCCGAACTATTGGATTTACTGACTTAGAGTACCATACTCTTTCTGACTTAACTAGGATGGAGGAGGGGGGGGGGGGATGGGGGGGAGGTGTAAGATGAGGAACATGTGCCAAGAAGAGGAGTGCCTGCCGAGCTCACAGTCAAGCTGGTCAAATCAGACTTCTCATTGATGTGTGTGGGTTGGCGTGGATACAAATTTGTTTTTTTATGGTGCACAAAAATGTCAAAACTATCGTACATTTGGGTTTTAGAAATAACTATTTATTGTAGGTCCTAAAAATTAGAGCCTAAAACTACAGTACACATAGGATACCGTAAAAAAAAAAAAAAAAAATTACAGTACTTACCGCCGTACACGTCGCACCGCCATATAAGTCGCATCAGTCCAAATTTGTCTAATAAAGTGGTAAAAAACATAAATAAGTTGCTTCACTGTATAAGTTGCATCTATTATGCGTCATCGCTGACATGTCATGTTTGTTATGCGTCACCGCTGGCCACCTGGAAATGTGGGCCGGTGTTGTGCCAAAAATCGATTG
>JAVCKU010000078.1:13824538-13836111 GCA_032273985.1 Hypsolebias coamazonicus
TGTGTGTGTGTGTGTGTGTGTGTGTGTGTGTTGGGGGGTGTATGTGTGGAGGGGATGTGCGTATCTGTGTCGGTGTGTATTTACCTCAATTGCAGCTAAAATCTGCTACCATTGGGTCTCTGGGGTCAAATGACCAACAGGTTTTCTCTTAAGTGCCACTTGAACATACTGCATTTTGTGTTATTTACTGTACATGCATACACAGTTTTTTGTAAAGAAGTAAAATACAACTTCTATTTGTGCTGTCATATATTTCAATTACCGTCTCCTTGGAATTTCTAGACTTTGCCATTTTTAAGCTATTCTTCACTTCATGGCAACAACTTTTCTGCTCCTCCCCCTAATTACTTTGTTTAACAAAGTGGCAACCTATCTCACAATTTCCTAGTTACCTGTCATTCTACACAGGCATGACATAAAATATGGACACCGTTTCTTTCGGGCAAAACTCTTCTCCTGTCTTATCAATCTTTTACAGACAGTGAAGAGATAAAGTGATTTTTTTTCTTTTTTTATAGCTCAGTGATTTTATACGCTGTCAGTCTTCTTTTTTTTTATGTTTTTTGACTGAGTAGGGTGTTTCTCTCTGAAATTAATAATAATTTGAGTTAAAAATGAGGGCATATATATATGTTGCCGTTAATCTTATCCTGTCAAATTTAATTGTTGTTTATCAAAATATGTAAGGAAAAAGCTACACTTTACAACCTTTTTTTAATTTAAGTATTTGAAATAGTATTTTTTTGAATACTGAACCCAAAATATATGCTTGATTTTAAAAATGTGTGGAAAACGTTACATAACTATTCAGTCAAGTGGAGTTTACTGCTTTTTATATAATCCTGATAGTGCATGGTACTGGGTAGGAGATGAGTGGAATGTTTCTTAAAAGCTTGTAGAGTTAATCTTTTTTTTTAATGGAGCATTGAAATTCAGTTCTACATAAAAAGGTGTGGGTGTTCAGTCTTTTTTTTAGGTCACACTGTCCATAGATATAGTTGTTAACAGCCTTACTATTCATTTTAAAACCCAACGTGTATATAAGATTATTATTATTATACGTATATATATTTTTTTCATTTACACTTTATTTATACAGGTAGTCTCATTGAGCCATGAGAACTCATTTTCAAGAGAGACCTGTTTTAGGGAGCAGATGGTGGGGGTTAAGGACCTTGCTCAGGGGCTCAGGGTGGGGCTAATGAGGGTGGAGGCAGGTGTGGGTGTTTCACCTTTTTCCACCCACATTTTGATGTTGTCGGTACTGGGGCTTGAACCGGCGATCTTCTGATCACAGGCCCACCATCTCTAACCATTGCGCCACCACTCCTCCACAATGCTGATCTATTGATGCTAACTCCACGACAGCTAACGCTAATTCACTCCATTACAGCTAATGCTAATCTATTGATGCTAACTCCAATACAGCTACTGCTAATTCTATTGATGCCAACTCCACTACAGCTAATGCTATTTCTTCTGATGGTAACTCCACTATAGCTAATGCTAATCTATTGATGGTAACTCCACTACAGCTAATGCTAATTCTTCTGATGCTAACTCCACTACAGCTAATGCTAATCTATTGACGCTAACTCCACTACAGCTAATGCTAATCTATTGATGCTAACTCCACTACAGCTACTGCTAATTCTATTGATGCTAACTCCACTACAGCTAATGCTAATTCTTCTGATGCTAACTCCACGATAGCTAATGCTCATTCACTCCATTACAGCTAATGTTATTTCTACTACTGTTAAATTCCACTGATGCTAATTCTAATAGTGCTAATACCACACCAGCTTATTGCAATTCTAAAATCACTATTATTAGCTACTTTTAGCATTTGGCTAGAGTTTGCTACTTTCGACTAGCATTTTGCTTGTGTTCTTCTGCCTTCAGCTGCTGCTCCACTGCCCATTTGTTTTTGTTTTTTATTCTGCTGCTCCTTCAGCTTCTGCTCTCTTTTGGTATCTACTTAGATTTATTTGGTGTTTTTATCCTGCCTGTCACAGGGACTGCAGATGGAAATTAGCTGAAAGCTATAATCTTTACTCAAATGAGTTTATAATTTTTTTTCTGTTCATGGTTCAGGACAAATAAACAAATAAAGATAAGACTAAATACTGATTTAATCTTTCAGCATTTGAACAGATTTGAGCATTCATCTTACTTTTCACAGGAAATGCTTTTTGTCTTTCTTAATTTTAATATTTTTAAAATAATCTACTTTATTGTTGTTAATTCAGCTCAGCATCATTTAAAATGTAATTTATTTAAAATACATGTAATCGTGTACTTCTGTTCATTTTTACTGATGCAAGTGTTCCGTATGAACACATTGCAATGTTTGCAGTTTCAGCTAGTTTAACGTGCATGTGCCCAGACAAGCTTTAGCAGTTTAAAGTAAAATCAGGTGGTTTTCAGCCTCATTAAGCTGCTTCACAGCTCACTGCCGGAAGGCATGGAGCTTCTGAGCACTTCAGGTTAGCCGATAAAAGATGAGTGCAGCAGAAAACAAATCAAAAAGACAATCAGTCTCCTGTTTGACTGATGGGTTTATCTGCACAGAGAAATTCAACTGGGCTGCACCTGAAGGCATCACTCAGACACCGATGGGTTAAAAGTGGAAACATTTCCTGAGCATCTGCAGAACCAGAACAACCCAAGTTTTAGGAGTTAAAGTGATCCAAATTCATCATGTCAGTAAACCCTCACATTTCCTACAGTCCACGAACAGGCACTGATGCATTCAGAAGTTTCAGGAATTAACGGTTCTTGTTCTTTTTAATGGGGCACATCTTATGTAAGAACAAACACGATGAACAACCAAACACATACCTGTTGAATAATAATGAACTTCAGACCACCTGAGTTCTGACTGTCCACCTCCCTGTCGTCAGCGGGGGGTCGAGACCTCGTGGTGTCACTGAAAAATGGACCAATCAGAGGGGCCTATTTGACTGTGAAGGGCACAGAGAGGAGGGTGAGGCAGTATCTGGGAGTCCCCTTCGCCCGGGCCCCTGTAGGGCCCCTCCGCCTGGCCGCCCCACAGAGTGCTGAGCCCTGGGAGGGGGAGAGAGACTGCACCCGCCAACCCCCAATGTAAGACCCCCAAACCACCAAAACGCACGTCCCTCTGAATGAAGCGTCACCTGCCTCCTGTCCTGGTTCTTCATCTGTTTTCAGGTGTATCCAGAATCCAGAGTTGCTGGTGAATGTTTCTCGGACCATGTCCATTTACTTCACCCCACCGGAGGTCTCAGAGGACTGCCTGTACCTGAACGTGTACACCCCAGCCGAGGCGAAGCGAGGAGACAAACTGCCCGTGAGTCAAAGGGATGGCAGCGGCTTCGGACGCCGCTCACAGGAACAGGAACGTTGATGTTCTGCTCGGCCGAGGTGTTGGGTCAGAACAGACTCCGTTCAGTTTTTAGATGTGCAACAAATGGTTATTTTCAGGTTTAGTCCAAAATCTTCTCACACCGATCGATGAAGAAGTAAAAACCTCAGAACAACAACAAGGCCAGTCTGGTTCTACGAGCACTAGATAGACCCGGAACATGATTCCAGCACCCCAACAGAATACTCAGAGACCTGTTCAGTCTCCTGTCCTCTAACAAAAGTGCTGTAACAGTTTTACTGACCCAGATCCACTGACCCTGAGCCAGATCCTACATAGACCCAGATCCTCTGACCCTGAGCCAGGTAATACATAGACCCAGATCCACTGACCTTGAGCCAGATCCTACATAGACCCAGACCCACTGACCTTGAGCCAGATCCTACATAGACCCTGATCCACTGACCCTAAGCCGAACAGGTCTGATGTGATGTGAGCAGATAGGGTTCTACTTTCTGTGGTCTGAGGTCAACTGACACATGCAGGTGTTTGTGTCTTGTTTCAGGTGATGGTGTGGATCCATGGAGGGGGTCTGATGATGGGGTCCGCCTCTCAGTTTGATGGTTCTCCCATGGCTGCGTATGAAAACATTGTGACGGTTATCATTCAGTACCGTCTCGGCATTCTGGGATTCCTGAGGTAAGACGCCGCCGTCTCTTTTTAAAACTTGGTCAGAAAGAGTCTACAGGAATCCCTCAAACTGGTGCGCTGGCTGTCCCACAGCACCGGGGACGAACACGCCAGGGGGAACTGGGGATTTTTGGATCAGCTGGCTGCTTTGAGGTGGGTGCAGGAAAACATTGAGGCCTTTGGCGGTGATCCACAAACCGTCACAGTAGCTGGAGAGTCTGCAGGAGGTATCAGTGCCTCCATACTGGTAAGCATGATGTATTCCAGGAAGACTTGTACAGTATGTACCGTGTCTCCTTGGGTCACCTGCTGACACAAGTCTTCTTGTTGCACAGACTCTGTCTCCCCTGGCCAAAGGACTCTTCCACAGGGCCATTTTCCAGAGCGGAGTCGCGACACTCTGGACCTACACCTCAGACCAGTCACTGACCCATGCTAGGGTACAGAGTCATCCTCCATCTGTGTGGGATCTGCAGAAAACATCAGCCAGCTGGGTTTCAAACAAAGAATCAGAACAACAGCTGGTTCAGGACACACTGACCTGAGCTTTAAACAGCCCCAAACACAGCTAAAAGAGTTTTTTAAGCTTATTTTTCAGCTTAGGAAAATTAATTGCAATTTTGCTGATTTTAGGTGCCTCACTGAGCTGCACCTGTCGGGGACAAGCTGGAGGCACAAAATTGAAAGAAAATGCACCGATTTTTTTCTTGGAACCACTCTGATTGGCTCGCTTTCACAAACTCATGGCAGAATTTAGGTCAAAATTTACTGTGAGTTTGCATGCGAACAAAAATTACAGAAACTAAACTGAGACAAGTCTGTCTTGGGTTCAAGGTTCTTGCGACCGCATGAGCAAGGTGCCATGGCTCACGTGAGAGAACCTCCACCAACGTCTGGAGGCATTTTGGAAACTCAAACCGATGTCCTTCACAATTTGTCTCCTACAGTCGCAGATAGGATTCTGGCTTTAGTTGGGAAAGTATAGAGGCAGAGTTTACAGGTGTCAGGTCCACATACATACATACATACGTACATACATCGATACATAGATACATACCTACATACATAGACATGGATACATAGACAGTAGTCCATCGTTTATCGCAGGGGTTACGTTACGGACATCCCTGCAATAAGAGAAAAATTGCAAAGTAGGAACGTTATATTCATTATAATACAGGTAGTCCTCGACTTACGAACGGGTTCCGTACCTACAAACCGTCCGTAGCCCGATTTTAACGTAAGTCGGAACTCATTATACTGCGCCGCAAACCCGTTCGTAAGTCCGGATTTTTGCCGTGAGTTGAGGAAATACATGTAAAATGCATGCTAACGCTGCGCCGCACACCCGTTCTTAAGTCCGAGTTGCTGTAAGTCGAGGGCGCCTTAAGTCGAGGACTACCTGTATATATATATATATATATATATATATAGGTGTTTTTAACCCTTCCTACGCTCTTGAAATATTCTAAAGGATGTTTCTAAACTAAAAGAGCATAGCATGTCATGATTTCAGCTCTCTGCCTCCGGCTGCACTCTGCCATTGCTCTTGGCCACGCCCACTTCTCCGCTGCAGAGTGGAAATATGACATGCTGCAGGAGGAAGCTTCTCCTGCAGTTGTTGGCTGCACACAGGTGCAGCAGGTGCTAAATATTTTAACATAATTTATTTTAAATAAAAATTCATGCCAATTGTGCGGCTCATCCATCAGTCAGCCAATTATGTGTCATGTCCAATCTTACTTTGAAAAACCGGGATAGAGCGAGTCTGCAAAAACATGAACCATGAAGTAGCGAGAGTCTACTGTATATCTAAAGCTTGTGAGCTGGGTATCTTCTAAAATAGGCAACATTTTGGTGTGTGGCTGCAGCTAGGTATAAAAAAGATCACAATTAAAAAATTGGTTGCCACGTCAAATTTCAAGATGACCACCACCATATATGTAAACTGCCTGTTTTAGATTTTATATTGCCTAAAATAAAGATTCTTTGGATGATTGGGGTGGCCCTCGATGTGGGCAAAGATTAATCTATGATTTTAAAGGCCACCACTGGCCAACCCATGACTCCACTATTGTGCCTGGTGGTTGATAAAATGGCTCCTGCTAGGATCCATCACTGTTTGTCTACAGTAGACCTTGCGAATATCTTGCACCAAAACATTAAGGTTTCCTTGCATTCCCTGTTCAATCCAGGCCAGAAAAGCACTCATCTTGAAAATTACAAGCATCCACTATTCAAATCCTTCAGCGACAGGGGACATGGGTGCTCCGCTTCAACTTTGCCCTAACTGGCTCTTTTCGTGTGTCCTTCACTGTCAGTTCCACAACGTAGGAAAAGAGCTGGACCAGGACTTTCCGGACTCTCAGGAACTTCAGGAAGTCCAGGAAGCTGGCCACCGGTGGCTGGAGCAGATTGAGAGTGCTGGGTTACTGTTTCACTTCCAGTCTCTCCTCTCCCCCAATCTGGTGAGCAGCAGCTCAGTTTGTCAGATGTGCTTCATACGTGGGTATGTTTTGACTTTAACTGACAACAGCATTACTTGACACATCACAAGATGCTGAATTCTTATATTCTTAACAGACATAACAGTGGATTGCAGAACTTTCCATTTACAGTGTGGGTTAGGGTTTTAAAAAGACATACCGGTAATTACCAGTCAAGACGCCGCTTCCAGGCTACTAGTCGGACTCCCCAAACATAATGCAGTGAATGTGCTGAGTTTGATAGTCTGCCCGCAGTGACTGTGTAAAAGTCTGAATCATTGAGGTGCACCGCTGACTCACAGAGCCAAATCCCACGGCTCGGTCAAGTTAAAACACGTGTTCTCAATCTTCAGTGAAGCCTGTTTACGAAGGGCCAACCATGAGTTTGTTGTAGCTCAAAAACACACAAGCATGAAGCGCTTAAGATGGTTTAAAGCTTCCCTAAACTAGGAGTAGCATCAAAAGATATTTTACTGTTTAAAATAAAGGTGCAACAAAGGTGTTAAAGAAGTGATGAATGATGGTCACTGTGTATTTATGTGCCTAGTTTTCACTGAACATGAGTGTTAATTCCATCTTTTCCACTGTGCACGTCGCACCGCTGTTTAAGTCGCATCAGTCCAAATATGTCTAATTAAGTGGAAAAAAAATAACATAAATAAGTCGCTTTGCCATATAGGTCGCATCTATTATGCAGCACCGCTAACCACCCGGAAACGTGGGTTGGTGTTGTGCCAAAAATCGATTGGCTGCCAAAATGGCGGCCGCTGGAGCGCACATGGGAGGACTTTAACAAGAATTTAACAAGATTAACACCTAAAAACAATTATTTGTTTGCTCAACATTAAACTAAAGGTGTGTCTCAGTTTAACTTTTTCTTAATAAATGCACTTTAATGGTTAAATCAGCTGCATTTCGCCTGGGCGGCGCGGTGAAATACAGCGGATTTGATGTTTGCTCCAGGAGTTCCAGAGCGGGACGAAGGTTGCTTTGTATGGCAAGCCAAGTGTCATTAATTGCCACTTTTACCTATTAATGAGACACTTGGCTTGCCATAAGGCTCGAGGCCCCTCTTGCGGCTGCAAATGGAAATGTTAATTTTTCATGTCAGAATGAATGAAATCATCAGATTTCAGCCAAAAATTGTGTTATAGATATAGAGAGGGAAAAAAAAACGTATATTAGTCGCTTCGGTGTATAAGTCACAGGACTTACAAATTTTTTGCAAAAAGATGCAATGTACGGTATACGGCAAAAAATACGGTAATTTATATGGCAAGAATAAAATGAAACACATTTAAATTGCTAACTGTGTCATGTCAAAGTTTATTTATGTAACTAATTTGGACTCAAAGTGCACAATGATGCATATTTTTATCATTGTTACATATTTTTGTAACAAAACACTAAGACTGAAAAACCTAACTAACATATTTATTACTGAGCAAACCTCTTGGCCAGCATATGAGGATGAAATGTATGCACTTTCACTGATTGATTGCGATAATTTATCCAGATATATTAACTGCATTGATAAACATTAAGATAGTTTTGTCACGTTGCTCTTATGGACTTTAAAACCTACACCATTTTTCAAAACATTTAATTTTTTAGTGTCGCCATGGAACAAAACGTGATCTCAAAAACCACAGCGACCCCACTAAACTCTCCCCGCGATGCTTTTAAGCCACTTCATGAAAGACAGTGAATACTGTCTGTGTCGGACCAGAATCTCTTTCTGTGAATTCCTTAAAAAGAAACTTGCCCACAAAAACACAAGGAATCACTTGGCAGGACAGGGGAGTCCCCCCTCTTGTCACATGTTGTTCCATCTCAAACAAGCCTTTAGAAAAAGGTCCCTAATCCACTTCCATGCCTGCTCCGTTCTGCTCACCCCACAGGGAGAGGGAGAGCAAGAAAACATGACAGGAAGGTGAAGGGGAGGAACAGATGAGTGAATATTGAATACCTTTATTGAAGACCATGAAGCTTAAAGAAGCAGAATGCTAACAATAGCTAAAAGTGTCAAAATGTTAGTAGGAAAAGCTAAGAGCAGACCACTTAGCTAAAAGCAACAAAAAGCTAAAGGTTAGCTAAAAGTAACAAAATAACACAGTTAGAGCAAGTCTACTGAAGCAGATAAAAAAAAGTTTTGATGGAACTGAAGAAATAACAGCTTTTCAGTGCGCAAAATGTTTGTATCTAAAAGGATAAGAGGCTAAAAGTAGCAAAGCTATAAAACTTTAATTTAGCTTCTAAGAGCTAAAAGTAGCAAAAGAAGACACTTTCAGATTAAGTCTGCTGAAGCGGATTAAAAAAAAGATTTTGAAAGGGTTGAAGAAATTTTACTGTATTTCTGCAGGAAAATTATTAACAAATAATAAAGTAAAGAATGAGAGTTATCCAAAACACATGTATAAGCAACCATCTCCTGAATGAGCTGAACAGTAACATATGGGAAAAGGAAAAATATGCAGAAGTTATTAGATTAAAACATTTGTAGAGGAAAAAATAAGCTAAAACAGGAAAACAATAATGAGAGCCCAGAAGCTGCAAAGATATCGGGGTCGTTTGCTGCGACCACAGGTCGATGCCTGCTTTTGGTCGATGGGTGGAAATTTGCAAAGGCAAAACCTATGAACGCTCATTCGAAAGGGTAAACAAAAATAAACAAGCTAAAGCAAACATGAAGGCAGCTAAAGATGTGTGTAAATGCACTCTAATCGTAGACAGGCTGACCACCAGTGTCACTAATGAAAAACAGATGTTTTTTTTTATTTTTTTACCTGAACATACACACTGAGTGTCTGACAGGTGTTGCATTTAGTAGTAAATTTGTTTTAATGCTGTAATTTACTTATATTATGTCTGTTCTACTCAGCCCCAGCATAATGGTGTTACTGCTGAAGATGTTGCAATTAATAAAAGCTCTGTTATAGTCAAAGGGAAGTCTTCTTGTTGCACTTTGGTAATATAACATTTGACCCTTGTATTCACCTGCTGTGACACGTTCACATGTTAAACGCAGTGAGAAAATCTACGTAGTAGTGTATACAACTAGACGAGTAACACAACACCATGTGCTACCCCATTGGATGTACCTACAGTGTATGTGCTGACTACGTGACCTTAGACACTGAAGGTTCAAAAAGCAGCACAAGTCACATAAATGCAGTTCTCAGCCTCTCCACAGATCACTGCTTGATCAGAACTAATATAGGAGATAAAAGACAGAGCTGAACTTACCTCGGTATTGATAAGAGCAGACACAAAGCCACTTTAATAAACATTATACCTCATACAGTCAAGCACATTTGTTCACTTTGTTGCTTTTTATGAATGTATGTTGCTTGAAAAACATTAAAAACTCCTAGACGAACCTATTACGATACAAAGAGTATAGTTTTAAAACTGTTTATTTATTAATGTTACTGGTTGTAATCTTTCTTGTCTGGCCCCCCCACTGCCCCATGGTAAATCCTAATATGATCTTGAAGTTTGCTTTGTTTCACTCCTCAGACGGATGAGCAGGCCATGCTTGAGGACACTCACGTGGCTCTCATAGATCTGGAGAAAGTCACTTTCTGCTTCCAGCAATTTGAAGGCGAACCACTTGTTGCCAGTATGTACTTTAAATCCATAATCTTGAGTTTATCATCGCCCACTGCACTAAACGATGGGAAATAATGCATTTGTACTCAGAAAGTACTGCATTTTTTTAGACTATAAGGTGCACTTAAAATCCTTTGTTTCTCAAAAATCGACAGTATGTATTAATTCTGGTTGTGCTTACTGACCTCAAACCAATTTTATGTGGTTATTATGAATGAGTTGAATACATTTTGACTAATCTGACTGTTTTGATTCACTTAATGCACCTTATAGTCTGAAAAATACAGCAATCATTTCATCTACAATTGGTTAATATTTACAGTCGAACAAATTACAACCACTTAATTTGGAAATTATTAGACTTGTTTCTTGATTGAATGAAACACTTTATTTATTTTTAATTCCTGTTTCTTGTCTTTTGGCAGATATGCCCATTTCATACCAGGTGGAAGGCACCCGTCAAGCCTTGAAGGTCTGCTTCTACCTTGAGAGCTACTTCTTCCACCTGCTGCCTTACAGGCTGAGAAATGGAAGCGTCAAAATCTACCCTGTCCTCTTTACACAAGGTGTGCGATCAGGAACTGATCATCTGACAGAAGGTCAAAGACACTTTTAGAGTCAATGTTTGAGCCAGTTTCTCGATTCCTTTTCAGCACTGGAGAGTATGGAGGGATACTACTACAGAGACAACGTGTCCGTGGAGGAATACCAGGCTCAAATTAATGCTGCGTCACTGGAGAAGGTCAAACAGTACAACAAGAGACTGAGGTACGGTGTGTGACTGACACACACACTTCTTTGCTAATCTCAAGTGATGTAGCTGACTTTTTGATCCAATATAAATCAAGATGTCCTCCCTTCTCGACACTCGCCGATGCCTCAAGGTGATTGGGTGGGAGGTGCACGGTAGGGACTGTTTTGTGATTGGCTGCAAACCCACACGCAGCAGGGGGAGGCGGTGATTGGATGTGAGCGCCCAGCACGATACCTGGTATGGCGCAGAGTCGCCGTACAGCTGCTTCACTCAGTCACTTTACACCCCGTCGCTTTTCTGCACACTCGAGAGCCCCCCTCCCTCCGTGAGCGGCCAGGTGTGGGGAGTTTAATGAAGCAGGAACAGATGTGAGGAGGAACTTTGCTTTATTCAACTTTCTGGTTTTAATAGACGTAAAATTGTTTTTCTAACTGAACCAGTTGTTACGACTCGGCTCAGGAAAAGAGGGAGGCAACATTAAACCCAGATGAAAAGTGATTTATTATCTAGATGGTTAGTTTTTAACAAATAAAACTGAACAAAAGAGGGTACTTTTACCATCAGTGGATTAGAAATGTAACTTTTAACAAAAGTTATTTACTAACTAAATAAAAGTAACCTATGTTAAATTGTATTTTGACAAAACCCTCTGTAAACCACATTACACTTGAGTTAAAAAATATAT
>JAVCKU010000078.1:13855141-13868444 GCA_032273985.1 Hypsolebias coamazonicus
GGATTAGTATGGCACATCTGTTGTGCCATGTAATAGCTAAAAGTGGCTATTGACAACACAATCAGCTTGCCATAGCCTGCCACCTTCGTCCAGCTCCGGGATCATGCCAGGAGACACGTCAAATCAGCTTCATTTTGCTGTGCCACCCTGGCGAAATGCAGTTAATTTGACCATTGAAGTGCATTTATTAAGTAAAAGTTAAACTGAGACACACCTTTGCTATAATGTTGAGTAAACAAATAATTGTTTTTAAGAGTTAGTGTTGTTAAATTCTTGTTAAAGTCATCCTGTGCTCACTCCCGTGACCGCCATTTGGCAGCCAATCAATTTTTGGCACAACACCGGCCCACATTTTTGTATTGTCAACGGTGACGCGTAACAAATGTGATGCGTCAGCAGTGACGCATAATAGATGCGACTTATACGGCGAAATTTTTTCCCACTTTATTAGACATATTTGGACTGATGCAACTTATACGGCGGAAAATACGGTACTTTAGAATATTTCTGGCTATTAGATAAATTATCTTAGCATGGAAACTGAGGACTTCCTGCTAAACTTTTGACCTAAAAGAGTTTTATGTCTCCTAAATGATGAGTTTTTAATCATTGTGTCCTTTAGTGACATTTGGGGACATCTCTGTCTGGAGGCATGAGAATGGATGACTCTGATACGAATTGAATAATTGCTGATGCTATCCCCTTGTCTGGACGCAAGTCTGAGCCGACAGTAAGATGGCAGACAGCAGAGCTGAGAGGTCGGCTAATGCACTTCCGCCTGGATGGTCTCTATCTACTAAAAGCGGAGAGGCTGATGACCTCCTTAAAAAAAAAAGATTTGATTATGTGTTCTTGCTTACGTGTGCAGCGTGGACGTAAAACGAGGGTGTAGCTGTGAGCGCAGGTGTTCATCTGTCTACAGTCAACTGAAAGTCCTGCAGCTCTGCGGGGGGATCTGCACGCAGGCAGCAAAATAACAAAACATTATATAATGAGACATGTTCCTGACTGTGCACATTATAACTCTGCAAAACATAAACCTGCACCGTCGTTCTATTTATCATCAAAATGCCTTACTACTTGTTTTTATTTCCTTACAAAGAGTTTTTGACACCTTCTGTTTTGCTTTGCACTTTGCATTTGTTTGTAATCCAGGCTCTCCATGTGTGCAACATAACGTCAGCTTTATATGCAATATTTATTTGAGGTAATATAATTTATTTTTTTATTATTGTTTACTGCCTGCCGTTTTAAGACAGGTAGGAATTAATGTCACTCAAGAAACTGACGTCGATAAACTTAAAACAGCAGAGATCACAGCTGCGTTATTGGTCCAATAGACTTTGTGCCCTCCAAGTTTTTAAAGTATGATATAGAGAAGTTTAACCTGTTAATTGTTGCCAAACAAAATGCAGAAAAAGCCTGAATAAATGTACCCAAATTAAATAAAATGTTCTCTAGCCCCTTAGACTTAAATTCAAAGGCTTGGTCTCTCTGTAAAGGTAACACTCTGAATTTTTGTCATTAATATTGTAACTATAATTAGTATGTTACTGAAGTTGAAACATGCAAAAATCATAAATAGTTTTTTCTTCTGAAGTTTTATTTATTTATGTTTATGCATAAGGAGAGATGGTGGGATGGAGTGTAAAATATGAGACTGCAGCATCAAGTCTTACCCATTACCAGTTCAAATTATGTAACAATAGCACCACAAATGGTTATTCTGGACATATTTTTATGAGAGTGTGTCCCTGCATGTTTCAAAGTATCCAAATGAAGTCCAACTTGTCCAAAAATTGGACATCATCATAAAGTTGGAACTCCTGATTGTGTCAACAGTCATCAGTGAGAACTCTAATGAAAGTTTCGATCCACAGAAATCATAATCTACATCCAGATTTACTGTCACAATGATTAAAATACAGTAAATTATGAATAAACAGGAAGAAGATACGCAACAATAAACATATAACTACACACGTCACCCCAGGACGACATGCAGCTGAAAACACAACAAAAAAAACATCATTTCCTAACTTTTTCCAAAAGTTTTTACATCTAAACAATATATTTAAAAATAGTTTTTATCTATTAGCTGTTACTGAACTTAACAAGAACTGCAATAAGAACTGAATAAGTGCAATAGGAGGAGACCATGGTTGGCCAAATGAGGTGTCAATCAAAAGAGGAGGGTCTACACCGCCATTTGGACACCTCACATTTAAGTTATACGCGTCTGGTAAAGCGTAGCAGCTGTTTAAACAGAAAGAAGTTGCCAGTTAACAAATAAGTTGAAAGGAAATTATGAACCAGTTGAGGTTGGCTCAACAAAAATTAAGATCTAAAAATGTTTCCAGCTGTTTCTGATTACAAAATAAAACAAATATTAAAAGTACATTACAACACCTACTGCATGTTAAATGTCCATCCATCCATTCTCTTCTGAGTCCCTCCAGGATGACTGAGCTTCTCACCTTATCTCTAAGGGAGAGTCCAGACACCCTGTGGAGAAAACTCATTTCAGCCGTTTGTAACCATGATCTCGTTCTTTTGGTCACAACCCAAAGCTCATGACCATAGATGAGGGTGGGAACGCATGTTAAATAAAAAGATTTAAATTGTGTAGCATTTTTACCAAAGTTCTGATATTTACCAGTATCTCTGTTTTAGTTATAAAGCTACAGGGGAAATCATTTTGAGTTCACTGAGAGTTCAGAGTTCTTTGGTTTGTTGTGTTTCTCTGTTCTTGTCTTTTGATCATCGTGTTGTGTGTCTTCGTCTCATAGGGAGCAAGAGTTCAGAATTCTGCCAAGAATTTGGGAGTGAGGGATCGAACCCCGTCATCAGTCCCGAGGTAAAACATTTGTTTTTGAATTAAGTCTGAATTAAAGAAGATTAGGATTAGTAATACTGTAGTAAATCGGCTCATAAATTGTATTTAAGGTTTAAAAAAAATAACATACTATTCTAGTTTTTACTTAATTATCAATGTTTTTTATTGAATTGTTAATTCATTAGTGCTACTCTGGGCTTTTTGATATTTTTTAAACAAATCTCTGCCTTTCTTTGTTTTATAAAAACGTCTTGTGGACAGAAGATGTAGAATTTTTTTAGGCAATGCATAATTTAGGTACCACTCTTTCACTTCCTATGACACAAATAGGTATGTTTTGTCAAAAGTATAATTTATAAAAGGCAATCAGCAATCTTTTAGTACAATATAGGTCTCAGCACAAACTCAGCATCTGTTTGATGGTGAGGTCGTCATCAGCAGAGCAATGAATGGACCCCTGCTTCCTTCAAATGGATCATGAGGATATACAACAACTGTTGGCGTTCCCACATCTGCTGGATGGTTAGTTAAAGCAGGAGCCAAAGGAAGTTGTTTTAAGGAACTTAGAAGTACTTTTTAATAAAAATTAAAAATTAAAATAAAAAAAGGGACAAAGGAACTGACCATAAGATGTATGGAGGTAATAGACTAGCCCACCCCCCATAAAATATAATAAAAAAAATAAAACAAAATGAGGCAAATCAGGAAGTAACTGCTCTTGGAAGGCTGATTAGTGAGAAACAGGTGTGTTGATTACTAATAGAGTACAGGTGGTATGAGAAAAGCTTTCAAAATGGACTATGGGGCACTTCTAGTGGTGTGACCATTAATGTAGAACTCAGATCAAGAGCTTAAACTGCCAAAACTTACAATAAAACACAAGAAAGCCTAAAAAAATCCAAATAAAACTGAAAATCACAACAACAACAACAAAAAATAAATCATGACCGGTGCTTTTAAACCCAAAGTCAGTAAAAGTAAGCGAAAAGCTTCCCACATTTAGATTCATCTGTAAAAATCTGATTGGGTGAGATCAGACTAGTATTAAAGTAGTTTTGGAGAAAAGAAAACACAAGAATGTCTTACCCAGTCAAACATGGAGGCAGCATTATCATGGTGTGGACCTGTTTGGCTGTCAGTAAAGTTTGTTACGATTGATGGGATAAATTCTGAAAAACATCACGTACTAAAAGATAAAATCAGGACTTTGGTCGATGAACTTAATTTTATCAGCAAACGAGACATGACTCAATTTATTCTTCAAAAGAAATATTGCAAAAGGTGAAGTGAGACATTCAGGAACATAAAAATATCCATTCACTAGAGAAATTGCATTCCCTGTGAAAATGCAGTGTGAATGCTTATTGCTGAAGAACTTGCTGAAAAACAGCTGAAATTAGCTTAAAAACATGCTGAAATACAGCTGAAATGGAAGAACAAGCCTAAGTTAGCAGAAGAAAGCGGAAAGAACACATATTTGCTGGATTTCCTTAGGTTTAAATAAGCAGAAATTAGCACAAAAATGAGGAAATTGTCTAAAAAATGCTGAATTTATCATCAAAAAAGCTGAAACCAGCAAGAAAAAAAGGTTTAAAGAAGCATAACAAGCTGAAATTAGCAGAAAGATGTTAATTAGGCTGAAAGTGGCAGAAATTACCACAAAAAAGTTTAATTTAGCTGAAAACAGCTGAAATTAGCTACAAAATGCTAAAAAGGCAACAGAAAATGTGGAACAAGCTTACATTTGCAGAAGAAAGCAGAAGGGACATTTTTGCTGAATTAGGCTGAACAAATCTGAAATGAGTGTAAAAATGTGGAATTAGCTGAAAAAGCTTAAATTAGCTTACAAACAGCTATATAGTAGCTGAAACAGAAAAAGCTGAATTTGCTCAAATAAGCTGAAAGGAGCATAACAAGCTGAAATCAGCAGAAAGAAGTTAGAAGAAGCACAAAATTGTAGTTAGAAAGAAACAGAAAGGAGCACAAACAGGTGAAAAAAACAGCTGAAGTTAGCTGAAAATAGCTGAAAAAAGTTTAAATGTGCACAAGGCAGCTAAAAGGTTTTGTAGCAGAAAGAAGCTGAACCAGAACAAAATGTGAAAGGAACAGTAAAAGGTTGTAAACAGATCTAAAGGTTTTAAGGATGTAAAATGAACTCAATTCATTTTCTGTGTTTAAAAAATGGCAGAAAAGGCTAAATGTTTCAAAAAGCTGAAGTTGCACCAAAACCAAAAGTCATAGCAGGATTCTCCTGAAAGAGCTGAACGTTTTGATATGTGATTTGTTGAAATAGTACAAAAATTGTGGAATGAGAATAGTGTGAATTCTTCATAAACATTCACACTATTAACACTATTCACACTATTCACACTATTATTATACTTATTATACTATACTATTCACACTATTATTATACTTATTATACTATACTATTCACACTATTATTATACTTCTCTGACTGATGAAGCCCTCTGGAGTGAGGGTGAAACGTTTCTACTAAAAAGAAACTTTCCATATGACCTGACTGAGAATTATCAGATTCACACTATTAGTTTTTTTTTTTTTTTACTGATGTATAGACTGATCAAACGTTAACAGAGTTAAGTTTTTAATCCATATTGTAACAACTTCCTCATTTATTTAAATATTTAAGAAGTTTTGAAACCATATTTATGCAAAAAACAGGAAGTTTTGCAAACTTGTAGCACCACCGCATTTCAGAAATTACATCCGTCTTTATTTTCTTACAAATCTGAAGCCAAAATCCTCATTTTCTTCACATTGGACTGAAGATTGTCTTCCGTTCTAAGTGGAGGACAACAACTCCATTTGGCTCCGACACGACCTGTAGGTTTTCTGAGGCTCTTTTGAACATTTTAGTGAAACTGACAGCCTCAAGTTAAGTATCGGGATGATTCGTGCTCGGCGGTGGTCGAGGAGCAAAATAGTTGCTCTCTGAATACTTCTGACGTATTTGTTGCTGTAAAACCTGAAACACCATACCTCTTTATTTATAAAGCACTTAGAGCAACAAGGCCAACTGTACAGCGAAAACATTATAGAATACAGGCAAATTAAAATCAGCTTGCAGTGTCAAAAGCCAGGGAATAAAATTTAGTTTTTAAATAAGACTTAAAGACAATGAAAGAGACATGTAGACATGTACTTGTCACACAATCTTGGACCTGCAACAGACAAGACCCTGTCACCTCTGAGCTTAAAACGAGTGCCTGGAACCAATAAAAGCATCTGGTCTGCTGACCTCAGAGAACACCGTGGGACATATGGCGGCAGCAGATCAATGAGATATAGGAGAGGTCAGAAGTGTTCCGAGATTTAAAAACATACCGAAGGATTTGAAAGTGAACCAGGAGCCAGTAAAGGGAGGCCAGAACTGGAGTAATGTGCTCTCTTTTGCCTGTACCAGTTAAAAATCCGGCTGCAGCATTCTGAACCAGTTGTAAACGAGCAGTGGACCCAAAAAGAAGCACATTGCAGTAATCGAGCCTGGATGTTATGAATGCATGTATTAAAAATGGATTTCACGAAGCACAAGAAGATTGGGTTGAACTCAGTTTCATGAAAGATGCGAGCAGATCATGCAAATCCAGACTTATTGGAAACCTGGTATCACGATCAGTGCAGCGTAGAGATAAATGTGCACTTTCAGTTCATGGCAGCGCTTCCATTCATCTGATAACGCCGCCGCCCAGAAACCACTCAGCCGATCGGCGCTTTGTGTTCCTGCGTGCGTTTAATGCCTGAAGGTGCTGCATGTTGAATATAATTAAATGTCACGTCGTATATGTGTTTCTCTGATCAGGTTGTACAAGCTGTGCCAGCCTCCACCCCCAGACGGGGACCCATAATGCACTGCGTTCAGGAAGATGCTGAAGTCTCAAGTTTTCCTCCAGTCAACATGTTAATCTGATTAAATATGTTTTCTGTATGCAAACAGTTTGCCTTAAGTGTAAATAAAATGTTACAGTAGTAAATACTATATTTGTGACTGTACTGTATACTTTTTATTCTTATCTAGACGGTGGCTCAGAAGCAAAGCAAAACAGCAAAAATGAATGAAATTAGCTCTATAAGAAATACATTCACTGTTGTCTGAATTTTTTTTTTTTTTGTTATGAAGGACAGTTGCATTTGTTAGGTTATATTGCATATGAAGTAAAAAAAAAAAATATATATATATATATATATATATATATATTAGGTGTAATTTGTCTTGTTTGTTAAATTCAGCAGATTATTTGCCTTTTATTTGTATTTTAATTGTCAGTTCTTTCTGTGTTGCTTTAAACTAGTTTTTTTTTTTTTTACATGATGCTGTAAATATGCATATTGTAGCCAAACTGTAAGATTTATACTGTTGTTTTGGATGTGTAAGAGTGCTACATGCAGATTCTTAATCATTTCTCAGTATTATTGCAGCTGTTTTTGAACGCTACAGCTACGAGCTTCGTGTTTTTTCACCTAAACAGCGCTCAGGATAAAAGCGTTTGTGACGTGTTTGGATGCGATCCACCGCTGTGCAAACAGAGATAATTAAATACACAATTAAGCTCTACTGTTCACAAATGTAAGTTTTTCAAATGATTGTTTTTGTGCTGCATATTGCCTTCACAGCACTAAAACGCTGACACCTATGCAGTTTGTAAAATATATTAAAGCAGCTAAGAGTCATGGACACTGCTCTGTTTTTGTTGTCAGAGAAATAACTTCTGCGTTTCTCAACGATAAATGTAGAAATTTTAGGCTTTTCTATAATTTTCTCTTTTGGATGAAACTAAATATTCAGCCATTTATCCTTTTACTTGTAGCTGGATGTGAGGACAACAGGTCTAGGAGACAAAAAACTATTTTTTTTCTCACGCCAGCGACACTCTCCTGCTCCCCCTGGGAGATCCCAAAACGTTTCTAACCCAGAGACTAGAAAGTTTTGGGTTTTCCTTAAGATCTCCTATTTGGCCAGGCCCAGTCAACCTCCTGAGAAGATGCCTAGGAGGAATCACCTTAGCTGACTGCTATTGATCAAAGACTGAGTTTCCCCCGTACGATGGAGATCCTCACCTCATCTCTAAGGCTGAGCTGGCCATCTTATGTCAGCTGCTTCTATCCAGGCTCTCACAATGAGGACTGGAACATAAACCAGGAAGTCAAACGCTTTGCTTTTCAACTCTGCTTCTTCACTGCAACAGACCTGCTCATCACCCTTATCACTGAGAACAAACCCCAGTGTCTCGGTCCATCTCCTGCTCTGTTCTGCCATCATTTGAGAACGAGATACTTGAACTCCTTTACTTGTGGCAAGGACTCACTCCTGGACCAGAGGAAACTTTCTACCTTTCCCAGTTGAGAACCACGGCCTCAGACTCACAGGAGCTAACACTCTTCCTGACCAGTGCACGCTGAATTTCTTGGCTACATTGTGAGGATGAAGGAATGTAGACTTGGATGACAACAGCTGTCCTGCTGTTAGACGTATTGTTTTTAAACTATTTTTAGTTCACGTTTTTCTTAGTTCATGTCTTAGATCTTATTACGGTTATTCTTTTACATTTTATACGTTGTTGGATGTACTGGGACCCTTGTACACAATTTCGTTCCACCACATGTACCGCATGTGGTGTGTATGACAAATAAAGAAATGCTGACTCTTTCAGCAGAACTATTAAATAAAATGAACTTTACAAACTGTTATGGAATTAATAAATCTCTCAGAAACCAGAGCTCACGGAAAGAAGGAGACAATGAGCTGAGCAGGAAAAAAAATCAGTAAAATTAAACTGAACCTGAGCAACAGAAACTAAAGCAGGTTAACGGGGAACAAACGATGCACAAGAATCTGACAATTGATAAGCTGGGAGTATATGTTGACAGGAGTGATTACAAACTGGGTGCAGCTGGCTAATTAGTAAATGAGGAACAGATGAGCAATGCAGAGCTAAAATGATGACACAAAGACATGAGGTAATAGTAAAACAAATGAAACTAGAGAATTGAATTTTCTGCAAAAATGCAGTGAGAATGCATATTGCTGAAGAACTTGCTGAAAAACAGCTGAAATTTGAAAAAAAAAAACCCCACTACATTCTGAACTATAGCTGAATTGGAAGAACAAGCCTAAGTTAGCAGAAGGAAGCAGAAAGAACGTATATTTGCTGAAATAGGTTTAAATAAATGAGCACAAAAATTAGTAAATTTGCTAAAAATAAAAGCTTAATTTAGAGGGGGGAAATAGCTGAAAAGGCTGAAAGAAGCATAAACTACCAGAAGGAAATGGCAGGAGCTGAAATGAGCTTAGAAAATGTGTAACTGGCTGAAAAAGCTATAGCGAGCACAAAAATAGCTAAATGGTAGCTGCAATAGCAGAAAAAGCAGAAAACAGCTGAAAGGAGCATAACAAGCAGAAATTAGCTGAAATAAGTTAATTAGGTTGAAAGTAACAGAAATTAACAAGAAAAACTTGAATTTATCTGAAAATGGCTCAAATTAGCTAAAAAATAGCTGAAATGGTAGAACA
Source organism: Hypsolebias coamazonicus (assembly GCA_032273985.1). NCBI lineage: Eukaryota > Metazoa > Chordata > Actinopteri > Cyprinodontiformes > Rivulidae > Hypsolebias > Hypsolebias coamazonicus. Next base: position 13,864,510 of record JAVCKU010000078.1, read on the forward strand.
AGTTTAAATTAGCAGAAGAAAGCAGAAAGACCATGCTTGCTGAAAGAAGCAAAAATGAGCACAAAAAAGGGGAAATTGTCTGAAAAAAGCTGAAATGAGCAAAGAACAGCTAAAAAGACGCTAAAATTACCAGAAGGAAGTGGAGAGAGCATGGTTTTGGTGAATTAGGTGGAAAAAAAGTTTAAATGTGTGCAAAAAAAAAAAGTGGAATTTGCCAAAAAAGCTAAAATTAGTATCAAAACAGCTAAACAGTATAGCTGAAATAGAGAAAATGTTGAAATGTGCATGCATAATCTGAAAAGAGCATAATAAGCTGAAATTGGCAGACAGAAGAAGCACAAAATGTTGTAGTTAGTAGAAACAATCTAAAGGATCACAAAATAGCTGAAAAAATATCTAAATTTGCACAACGAAGCTGAATCAGGACAAAATGTGAAAGGAGCAGTAAATGGTTGTAAACCCATCTAAATATTTGAAGGATGTAAAATGAACTCAAATAATTTCCCATGTGATAAAAAGTGGCAAAAAGCTAAAGTTGCACCAACATCAAAAGTCACAGCATAGAGGCAGGGCAGCCGGCTCAGGACCGGAAGGTCCCAGGTTCGATCCCCGGTCACTGCATACCTCGTTGTGTCCCTGGGCAAGACACTTAACCCCGAGTTGCTCCCGGTAGGACTGGCTGGCGCCTTGCATGGCAGTCTACCGCTACTGGTGTATGAATGTGTGTATGAATGGGTGGATGGCTGGTACTGTAAAGCGCTTTGGGCCCCTCGTAGGGGGCTGGAAAGCGCTATATAAGTAAGCTCCATTTACCATTTATATTTATATATCAGATCTGGACCGAGTGACCTCTGGCTTAAAACCTACCTGCAACCAGCCTGGTTTTGAGAGTCACTGCACATCTGTTCTCGGACTCACACACACAAACACACACACAAAAATCTGTTCCTGACCGGAAGCACAATTGGTACCGATCAGTAATGTTCACGTTCGACCATGTGCCTAGGAGTATGAGACTTGCACGCTCAATCTTCCTATTTCTTGTAATGAAGGGGAGCTACTGCGCATGTACAAATTTTAACGAGAAACTATGGGCAAAGATTCTTGCGCCCCCAGGGGCCGGAAAAATGTCACCAATCAGAGACAATGTTTTTGAAAGAAACAACTTACAATACAATACAATAATACAATACAACTTTATTTATAAAGCACTTTAAAACAACACCTTTGGCCAAAGTGCTGCACACTAACACAAACAAGCATAAAGAGTATAAACTCAACAAATACCATAAAAGTAATGAACTACCAAATCAAAACAGCAAACAGTAAAAACCATAAAACAAATAACTTACAAACAGTAAAACCAACATTTCAAGCTGCGTTAAAAGCCAAAGAGAAAAAAATGCATCTTCAGAGCAGATTTAAAAGCAGGAAGCGAGTCTGTTTGTCTGATGTGCACAGGCAGCTCATTCCATAGTTTAGGGGCAGCAACTGAGAATGCTCGGTCACCTTTCAGCCTCCCGTTGGCCTTTGGGATGACCAACAGCAGCTGATCTGTTGACCTCAGAGAGTGTGAGGGAATGTATGGCTGGAGAAGGTTGGACAGATACTGTGGGGTGAGACCATGAAGACATTTGAATACAAACAAAAGAACCTTAAAATTACTCTGGAAACTAACTGTGAGCCAGTGTAGTGATTTTAAGACAGGGGTGATGTGCTCTCGTTTTCTGGTACCAGTTAAAAGGTGAGCAGCAGCATTCTGAACCAGTTGAAGTCGAGTCAGTAACGACTGACTCAGACCGACATAGAGTGCATTACAGTAGCCTAGACAAGTTGTAATGAAAGCATGGATTAAAATATCAAAATGATGTTGTGACAGAAATGGTTTGACCTTGGCCAGTTGTCTCAAGTGATTAAAAACTAGACTTAATCACTGATTTAATCTGTGCATCTAGTTTAAAATCATTGTCCAGCCACACGCCCAGGTTAGTTACTGTCTCGGTCAGATGTTGTGCCAAAGGAACCAGATCAGCATGGACTTTGGAACCATCACTGGGCTTAAACAACAAGACCGCAGTCTTTTCCTCATTACAATGTAAAAAGCTCAGTGACATCCATGCTTGGCCTTCTGCCATACATTCCAGGAGTTTGTTCACAGAGTATTGTTTATCTTGTTTTACAGTAATGGCACATAAATTTGGCTGTCATAAGCATAAAAATTAAAATTACCACAGTTTCCAGTGAATATAAGATAAGATAGATAAGCTAAGATAAGATAGAACTTTATTGATCCCACAGGAAATTATTGTGCCAGAGTTTCAATACAAAGGAACATACAAAATAATTGCAAGTTATAAAGATAGAGAATATAAAAATTGCCAACAACTGTTTTAAGCAGGTTCTACAAATGAAAACATCCATCCATCCATTATATTTTACTCTCTTCTTCCATTTTGGGTCAAGAGGGTCGCCGGTGCCCATGTCCAGCAATCACAGTGCGAGGGGCGGGGTACACCCTGGACGGGTTGCAAGTCCATCACAGGGCCACATAGAGACAAACAATCATTCACTCTCACTCACACCTAGGGACAATTTAGGGTTACAAATAAGCCTATATGCATGTTTTTGGTCTGGGGGAGGAAACCAGAGTACCTGAAGAAAACCTGTTTGTGTGTGAATACGTGCAAACTCCAGCCAGAAAGGCAGTGACAGTACAGTATATTATTTATCATCAGTGAACAACAGTATATTATTTATCATCAGTGAACAACCTCAAAGAAATTCTAAATAGTTCCCATTTCTTTGTTGTCATAAGTACCCTATGTTCATTTTGTTGCAATTTTCAAATTGTGCCAAAAGATGTCATTCAAAAAAGAAAATTAATAAAAGCTCAAACTCCAGCAGTTTGAGGGGTTTGAGCAGCATTGTGCACGCATTTGTAACAAACCCCTGGTGTTATGCATGAAAACTGCTTTATGCAAGCAAATAATGCAAATAAATAAATAAATCCATACATCACAACAACAAAAAAAATAGATGGGACGTTTAGTCAGCGTGTGATGCATGCAGAGAGGGAGTCATATTTCTGCTGAGGGAATGTTTTCTATCCACCCGCTGGACCACCGTCCACCATCAATCCCTCCCTTTAAGGGAAATGTCAATTAGGACCAAAGCTTCTGTTCCACCGGATCAGCAGGAATGGTCTCACAGCACATCAGAGGAACGTCTACATGGCCTTGACTCTACTTGAGCCTCAACAAACTGCTTTGTAATTTTAAAATAAAGAGAATGAATAGAAAAATAAATACTGACTTTATGAGGAAGACAGTATAAAGTGTAGAATATATGTTTAGAGGTAGATCAGCATGGTGGTTAGAACTGTCACCTTTCAGTAAGAATGTCTCAGATCCCCTCCCCTCCTGCAGGCAGACCAAACACATCCAGGTTCACTGGTAACTCTAGATTGTCCTTATGAATGGTTGTTGTCTCATTTGTTTCTGTCTCCTTGTGATGGACTGGAGACCTGTCCCGGGTGTCCCCTATCCCTCACACTGCTGAGGATAGACACCAGCTCTTCGTGAGCCAGGAGAGAATCGAATAAAGAAAATGGATGGCTAAATGTGAATGTTAAGAGGTAAACACACTTATATCAACACATTCAACCAAGGATTAGATTTTTGACAACCCATTCATAATCCTCTGACTGAAATAATCTGAGCCTGCAGCAATAATTTGTCTAGTTGTAAGATTAGTTTTGATAATGCTGAATAAAAGCAAATTGAAACTTACAGTAAAGGTTCTTTTTAATCACTGTTTTCATCACATTTTCTACCGCTGAAGATCCAAAAACACCATTAAATCAGTTACCATTTTAATATTAGTTCAATATTAGCTCCAGAATCAACGTGTGGCATGAAGGCTGCACAGAAGACTGT
>JAVCKU010000078.1:13907289-13917384 GCA_032273985.1 Hypsolebias coamazonicus
AATTTGGTGAGTTTTTGGATATGATAAAGCCCCCAAAAGGCCATTTCATTTGACGGAAGAATAAAAAAAAAAAAAAATAATAAAAAAAAAAATAAATAAACACTACGATTACAATAGGCCTTCGCAGCGCTTCGCTGCTCGGGCCTAATTAGTCAGCCGTTGAGGCATTATTAGGTCATCTTGAAGGTCAGTGTTTCAGTAAAGCTCTGAACAGAGGTAACAGAAGAGCAATAAGGAGAGCTCTGAGAACTTTTATGTATGAGTATGCCTGTGTGGGTGTGAATTTTTAAAAAGGGAAATATGTAAAACCATAAATCATAGGCAGACCTCATGCACAGTTTGTATTGAGTTACTGAATGAATGACTCTGTTAAAGACTAAAGATGAGTATGAACTCTCTGAAAGACTGACAGTGTCTATAAAGTTTTTTTTTAAACCGTAATTTCTGGACTATTGAGCGCACCTGAATATAAGCCGTGCCCAGTGAATTTAATTTTTTTTTTATTTAAGTACATAGCTGCAGGTGTCCATGTTGCAACAGGAGATATTTACACAGAAAGTATTTTAAAACTTTTAATTAAATATGTACTGGTAACATACACAAATACGTACTGTATAGTAAAGTTTTTTTTCTGAGAGAGATATATAGTAGCCAACCAGGCAAAGTTATTGATTGCAATTTTCGTCTTCCTTCTGCGTACTAAAACCACTGAAGTCATCTTCTTCAGCTTCAGAAAAACTTCATCACACATGTCCTCAGTCTCTCTTTCATTGTCTCTCTCAACATCATTTTTGTCTCGTGGCAAATTAGCCCTTGAGCTTGTGCTGTTCTCTTCATCATGCAGCAGTCCAGCCTTTCAAAACCTACTGGTGATAGTGGATGTTTTAACACCGCTCTCCTATCACGGTCCACTGGCAGACTTGAAAAAAAAAATTTTTTTGCATACGGCCAGCTTTGGTAAATGATTTCTTGCTGCTAGTCATCCAAGCCTCCCACCAACCTTGGAGTGTCACATTAATGCACGATTTACACTGATGTCATGTGGCTGCAAATACTTTGTTCTGGCCCAGGGATCACGTGTTTCACGTGATTAAGAGACGTGTATTGGGAAGCTGTGTAAGCACCCAGGTGTTACGAGGCTAAATTTTTGGTCGCATGAAGCTCCTTAGCCCGTAAAAATCCACAAATTAGCCGCGTCGTTGTTCAAAGCGTGGGGGAAAAAAGTAGTGGCTTATAGTCTGGAAATTACGGTACTTATGAGGCAGAACTCAGACTCAAAATATAATTTCTTTAATGGTTTTCATATTTTCTCTGTGAAGATGCTCACATCAAGATCTTTTTGGGAATCCCCCGCAGATTCTAGGTAGGTCGACCGCTGTGGAGCTTTACTGACCAAGCCAGTGTTTTGGCTTCTAGAGTTTTCATCTTTTTAATGAATAATTTGTGCTATGTAAGTTTGGTTCTTGATGCTTTATTCTGCTCAGTTTTGTCTTTGGTACAAACGATACAAACCTGCTGTTAAGTTTTATTCAGCTCTAAGAGTGAATGTTCTGTTGTCCTGCAATAACTGAGCTACTGAACGTGTTTTCATCTCCAGTTACAGCCAGCTCCCCCAGTGTAAAATAAATCAGTGATGGGTGTTAATTCATGACATTGTCAACTTGATTTAGCCCCAGAAGGACTTCCTGATTTCAAATAAAGAAACAACCCTTTATTTATTTGTGAACTCAAAATAGTTTTTTGGTTACTGTAGTATTTGATGAGAAATATAACTTTTCTAAGTCAGAATACAGTACAGTACTTAAATTGTATGTAATTTATGTTGCGTTAACAAGCTCCATCATCTTAAGAGAACAATATGAGTACTTTTTATCTTTGGAAAAAGTGAAGAAAATAAATTTCCATTAACTGATCATTTTATTCTCAGTGTGTAAATATTCACCCTCATGTTTAAAAGAAAAATGAAGGTGATTTTAATGTTGCCATTAAAAGCAAATCCAGCTCTGAAAATGTTTTTTGTAGAATCAAACTAAGTAATCTAATGAGCACAAAACCCCCACAGAGGGGATGTTAAAACCCTGCATCCATCATGTTTGACCCTTTCCTATTAGCTGCAAACAGAAGTCATTAAACACAGATTAGCATCAAATGATCACTCCTCCGGTCTTACAGTCCACACCTTCATACGAAGCATAATAATTAATTTATTTAACATGTTGGCAATGCAAACGAGTCCTTTTTAAATGGTTACGTCAGAGATAAGGGATTCAATCCTGCTTTTAAAATAATTGTTTAAGTGAAACCAATCTTAAAGTAAATGCAAATGAAGATTAATTAAGCAAGAAGTGAAACATGTCAGTGGCTGCAGTCTTCAGGATGACACACTAAGTTTTATAAATGGCGAGTGAGAAATAGTGGTATAGACTGGAATGATTCAATAAACTGTAGAGTATGAACATTAAATGTAAATTAAATCTAAGAACAGTTTTGATGACGCTCAAACCAACTCCTGTTCATGATGACTCATAGGACTCTGAAAGCAAATAAAAAACGATTAATCTTCTTGGATTTCTGTCTTTGAGGTTTCATTAATTTAATCATTTTTCTTGTGTTTGTCTGTTACATACATACACTTTCAGCAGCTTCTCTTTTAAAGCTAACAAGGTTCTTTATTGTCATTTGCATCAGGTGGTACATGAGGTGGGACTGTGCACTCAAGGTCCCAGATACACACAAAAATAGCAAAAAATATAAAGTATAAAAGAGACAGTATACAAGGATCTAAGATATATGCTAAACACAAATAATGTAAAATAATACAGTATATTAAACAGCTGAACATGAGTTGTGATGAGCAGATGGGTATGAATGAATAGCGCAGCAGCATAGAAAAGTCACATATCACCAATTAAAGTTAATTAAAGTAACATGCTCTCAGTTCCTGTTATTTTGTGGTCAGGAGTCCAAACTTGGCTCATTTGCTCGTTGCAGCAATCGCCCAAACTCATCTTTCGCAGAAAGGTGTACTTCAACCACGCGATGCTGCAATCGGCTGCACGGTGTTTTATCCCAGCTCTTTCCACTGCACTGATCCATGCATGGGTGACTGCAGAGTATGATTGTTGGAGGCAAACTTGTTTGTGTTTTAAGCATGCTACAGAGCTGGACAGTAATACTTTACATGTTATTTAAGTAGTGAGCAGTCCAGGTTTTTCTGAGTTTTGATTTTCACTCCTCAGCCTGAAGCTGGAGACGAGGAGCAAAGGGCTGAAGGAGCAGCAGCAGCATCACAAAAAGCTCCTGGCTGCCATGTTGTCCCAGGACTCGTTTGAATCGGTCAACAGCCCCGTCCCGTCAGTCCTGGAGGAGGAGATCGAGGATGAGGACGACGCCATGGAGCTTCTGGGTAATCTCACAACGCTAAACTGCTGACAAACAGACACAGAGAATTGAAATGATACACAATGAGAGCTGTTTGCGCAATTTATTTCACTTTTTAGTCATTTTAAAATAAAATCAGTTGTAAGTTCCTGTAAATTCATTGTCTGGTCGTCGCGCACTATTTGCTCTGTCCACAAGAGAACCAAGAAGTAGCCCAGTGGATATATTTTATGAGTGGAGATGAGATTTAGAATGTTTTTATAATCTAAGTTTTGATTTTAATGTCCAGATAAGAAGAAAATTAATGAGCAAGTTAACACATAAATAAAGACATAAAAATGTAGTAATAATACCAGACTTTTGATTATATTACTCCAGTAAAAATGTATGTGTGAATAATATTAGGTCTTTTCGTTTGTCTCCAATTTACGAAGGGGCATTTGTAGTCTGACAAGTTGACGTTAAGTAGGTAATTAGCTTTTTATTTTACAGATAAAGATGATAATTCTTATCTATTGTTTCAAACATTTGTTTTAAAACAGCATTATTGCATGGCTTAATGCTACCGGAAACTTTTCAAACGTCTAACTTCATCGTTGTTATTGCATTTACCGTATTTTTCAGACTATAAGGCACACTTAAAATCCTTTAATTTTCTAAAAAAAAAAATAATTAAGAAAAAATTGACAGTGTGCCTTATGTATTCATTCTGGTTGTGCTTACTGACCTCGAACCAATTTTATGTGATTATTGTGAATGAGTTGAGTAAAGTTTGACTTATCTGACTGTTTTGTTTCACTTAATGCACCTTATAGTCTGAAAAATACGGTAGCCATGAAAGACAAGTGATCATTTCTTTGCTTGATTCAAACCGAAACAATACTATGACATTAAATTAAACTTTAGTGGTTCTGGACCTTGACTTCTAAAAACCGCTGTATTTATTATGACCAGGAACACAGGAAGTAACGCCTCCTGCCAGACTAAATCTGGTGCCTGAAAATACTTAATGTGCTGGAACGCTTCTTTCATTTCTGTCACGTCTTACTCAGTTTTGTCTCTTTGAATTAGTAATCCTCATCAGCAGGGGTGACTATCTTAATAAAAGCAGCTTGAAGTCGCACGCTGTGCATACATATGCACCAGCAGCAGGTGGCACAACATTCAATTTAAGGAACAACTAATGGCTGCTGGAGAAAATTCAGCTTTTATACAAACAGATTCTGGGTTTGGTTAATAAATGGCTGCCGTGCAGCATTACTTTGGGTGAATATCAACTCACAGGGAGCTCTTTTAGCTCCAGTTACAATGCCTCAGTGTTGATCACGCAGTCTTTTGCTCTGTGCTGACATGCAATCTACGTACGCCTTTGCTCTCTGCACTTCTGCACAGCTTTCCTGCTTGTTAGCCGGATCCTTTTTTCCAGGTTGATACAGAAGCTCACGTTGATGTGTGGCAGTAAAAGCCCTCCAGGTTCCACACTATAGCTGCTGTAAATGTTCAGATCGTCAAAGCATTTCTACGTCTTGTTTTCATCATTTACAGATCCATACCATATTTTTTGGACTATAAGGTGCATTAAGTGAAACAAAACAGACAGATAAGTCAAACTTTATTCAACTCATTCACAATAACCACATAAAATCAGTTTGAGTTCAATTAGCACAACCAGAATTAATACATAAGGCTCACTGTCGATTTTTTGGAGAAAATGTAAGGATTTTAAGTGCGCCTTATAGTCTGAAAAATACGGTAATTAAATATGAAGGTGTGGATTAAAGCTTTTTTAAAGACACTTAAAAACATAAAGTAGGTTCTTTACTCTTATTAGGTTTGTATGATTGTGTGTGTTGAGTTATTTATTCATAGTGTAACAGTGTAACGTAATTGATTTGTTGTTTTCTTCTACATTACTGATCTTCTGATCCAATATGGGTGTTTGTGAATACATGAGCTGTAAAACTGGTTCTATATTTTGGAAGAAATCCTGAATGGAAATGGGATTTCCTCTAAAATCCATTTGGGCCTGAAGATACTGTCTGATATTAGCAATGTTTGGGTCAGTGGGTACCAAATGGGGCGCTATCCCCAAAAGAGCATATTTTCTGTCTAGTAAGAACTTTTGGACTAAAACAAATTTGAATGGGTCATAAGCATTTAGGCTTAAATCGAGCTAACGTCTAAAAGGGAACGTTTTGGAGCGTCCAAATGTTCTCGTAGACGTCAAATAGATGTTTACATTTAGCTGAAATTGACAAGAATTTAAACAAACAAGTGAACAGTGTTTTTGTGTTGCTGAGCTAACAATCATACAGGTTCTGCACCGCTACTACTTTTAAGACTTTATGCAACTTGTATTTAGTTCATCACAATTTTGTAATTCAGTCTAAACAATTAAGCTATTTTTAATAAATAAATACAAATTCAACTCTGTATTTTATGATATCCCAGTATCAGTACAGCTTGCTTCTCCAGCATATTTAATAGGACTGTGCATTTCTTTCTTGTTTTAATTTTCCAATACAGATTTTCTTTTTATGATCTCTTATGCACAATTTTAAAAACAGAGCCCCCTTGTGTCACAATTGGCACAATCACACCCAGTTATCAGAACTACCCCATATCATTTTGTAAAATGAAACACTTTTGTAAGAAAAATAAACTAATTCATGAAATTTTGGCACCACATCAATCTCAAATTGTTCAAATATTCTAATCATGTTTCTCCTTTTTAACTATTTATTCAGTAGGTAAAATATAATATTGAATAATGCACACAGAGTTTAGCAGGTAGGTTAAATGTATCCAAAGATATTCAGAACTAAGAGTTTTATGTCTTGAATTATGGCTGACATCACAGTTATCACTCATAGTTTGGGTCTGTAAGCGGAGTCGGCTCCATATGAGGTGCCAGCTGGATCGAAGGCACATGAGCATTTAAAGGTGCAACACAAACAGGATCCATTTGGTTTTGAGAGGATCTGTGTTTTGTTTGTGGCATCTGTCCCGCCTTCCTCAGTGTTTCCTTCCTCACGTGGATTTGTGACGCAAATGCCAATCTTTTCAACAAAGCGACAGTGTCCTGGAGAACCCTCATCTGCTCGGACGACACGCATGCAGCTGGATATATCTCTGGGGGTGATGTGTCTTTCTCTGCTGTCGATCAAGGATGCAGAAATTGCATACAATTGGAGTTATGATAACAGGTTTTCTGTTTTTGGAATAGTCTGGATCCTGGTTTATCAACATACAAAGAAGACGACCACAGCCAATTTGGTCCTCGTCAGGCTGCTGCCTTTGTGAAGGTTTGGTTCGTGCTTTGAGGACTCAAAATCAGCTGATTTACGAGCTAAACTATATGGAAGTGATTTGAATCGCAGGCCGCCTGGGGCTTTGGGACTCGTCAGCATGAAAACAACCTTGAAGAGGCTCGTAAGCACGGACCAGCGGAATGCACCCTAATCTGACCATTTTGGACCTTGGAAGTTATCCAGACTCAAGGCTGACGGAAAAATAGTCTGCCTGAATAAATCTACAATTGTGGTTCTGAATTGGACTCCTGGTTGGCCTCGAACAGGCCGACATAGTTTTTCCTGGGAAATGTGTAATCTAAGGAAAAGCTTCGTCTATCGCAATACCCCCCCACCGCCACCACCCACACACACACACACTTCTGTGGAGGATTATCAGAACTGTGCCGGCTGACCATCATCTCATCTTATCAGGACAATGGACTATCTGTTAGTGCTCCATGGACCGCCTCGTCATCAAATGCATAAATAACGTGTTCATAAATGTGCTTGCTGGCAGAGTTTTTAATGTCTTAAATTGTGTCCTGTTAGGGCTTTGTCCCTTTTTCTATCTAAAAAAATGTATTTAGAAAAATGATAAGAAGGCCGCGCTTTATAGCAGCAGCTTTGTGCACTCTGCCCATCTTTCGGACGACTGTACGGACACTTTCTCGTTGCATCTCAGTGCAATGATAATAAAGCTTATTCTGATTCTGATGTATCCAGCTCCTGTCACACTTGTCCTCCATCCCAGTCACCCCAGGTGTTCATCATTGTCTCTCGTTAGTGTCCCTACAAGTTCTGTGTCCGTTCGTATCTTTCCGTGGATCGTTCTGTCTAAGGTGTCATGTTCTGTCTCCCACCGTGTTTCCTCGATTAATGTAAGTTTTGCTGCCACGTCAGCCCTTTGGCTTCTTATTACCAAATATTCTTACTTTACTTTTGAGTTCCTTGTCTATGTGCACTTTGGGTTCAACAAACCAACGGATCATGATAGGTTTTGATAAATAAAAACGGAAATGTGCATGGGGCACACCTTAGTCCAGTATAATCTTGTATGAAACCCACATGGGCGATTAACCTTGATCCAACATTGAACCCCGGGACATTTTGAGCCTTTTTATTGGCCACATACATCTCACAGACAAAAAAAAATGTCTAGGTTATTATCTGTCTTACAGCTTTAAGTAAAAGCTGCTGTGATAAGACAAAACACCAAGGTCTTTCATCTTCATCAGGATCATATAGTCCTGACCCAAGGCAGAGGTATATAATAGTGAAAGATACAGCTATAAAGCAGGATGTTGGTGGTTTGTGATGGCTCTCCTCAATCATCTCTACAACTCATGTTTTTTTTTTTTCCCTATGGCCTTGACTTTACCATCCAAGGCTGTAATTCAACTGAAACAATGCAGCAAGGTACGTTCTGATTCTCTGTCAGGGTCAGGTCACGATGCTATCCCTGAGAAGCTGCTCTGTGTTGATTATCCCTCTGCTGAAGAATTTTTAATGGATAGTACTGACAGATGGGGTTTCAGGGGAATGGGGGAAAAACTCTTGAATGTTTTGTTCAGAAATCAGATTTTGGCCCAGATCTAGATTCTGATGGTTTCTTGGAAGGGATTACAGTGCTTTTTTTTTTTTTTCAAACCAGCTTGTTTTATTTGTTTGTTAAATCCAACTTAAACCCGAGGGACACACTTGGGCTCAGTGTGGGGTTTTGTAACTTGACACTTCAACATGCCAACTTGGAAAGTTGAACCAAACGAGCCACTTTCTTAAAAAAAATAATAATAATAATAATAAAAATAAAAAAAAATAAAAAACAGCTTTTGCTCAGATGCCAAAATGCTTTACAAACTTTAAGTTATTTATTAAATTGACTATATACATTGTTGTACCTCCTGTTTAAGTATTTTATTGGTTAACACACACACATTTTGGGAAACTTGTAATTCCAAATTCTCTATAGGTGAGAATGTTAGCATGAGTTGTCTCCATATGCCGCCCCCATCCCTCAGTCTGTCAACCCATCCAGGGTGTTCTCATCATATTCTGAGAAAATGTGTAGCCCTCCATGACCTCATACAGAATAAAATAAGCAAAGGGATGAATGAAGATCCTGACTCATGCAATGTTTCATCTACTTCATTACAAGACAATACTATGGTAGACTTTTCTTATTTCAATCATTTGCTTAGGGTGACCTCAAGTGGCTAAAAGACAGCAGTACATTTATTGCATGGTCACATGCAATGAGTAAATTTAATGGTGTGTCTAAGTGCATTTAAAATTTAGCTAATTAAACACATATTTTATAGCTTTTTGTTTTTGTGTTATATTAAATTTATTGAAGCCATGTTTTATATCAGCATGTTCACTCCAGAGTCAATTCGCTTGTTCCATAATCATTTGCTTTGCTAATAATACTTGCTGATTGGTGCCTTGTTGAGCTAATTACTGTTTTACACAAATCCACATCACACAGACCTCCAGCAAGCATGATCTGGTGAGAAGTGAAAACACCCTGTGGTCTGGCTGTGTGATCAGTCATGATTATCTGAAAGAGGGAGTCGCAGTGAACTGTGAACACATGCGTCCAAATTTCCCCTAGGAGGCAGAAAAGGTGCACTAGTTGGCTTTACTCTGCAGCGACTGCAACTACTGTGTGGAGATTAAAATGTGTGAGTAAAAAGGTTTCAAAGAAACAAATATTCTATTCAGAATTTCTGTATCTAGAGCTTATGAAGCAAGGCAAGATTTATTACAACTCGTAAGTGCTTTATAGATAGGCTACAAGGAAATGCACTGGAATAAGGAAATTTGCAGTTTGTCCTCATAACGAAATGCAAAAAAACTAAATTAAGTTTTAATCAAGCAAATAATTAATAGTAAGTAAATAATTATAAATTAATAAAGTAAACAACACAGCATTCAGTCCTGATTTTAAGGAAACAGCAGTTTCTACACATTGCAGGTTGTCTAGTCGGTTCCAGTTTAGGAGCATCAAAACAAAATACTGCTCCTTGTTTTATTCTGGACCTCGTAATATTGAGTAAATAATATGTCCCCAAAGACTGGATCAGTCTTGATTGTTCATGTTTGGCAAGTAATTGAGATTTATTCAGGTCCACAATAATGACTCACAGACTATCCATCCCTTTTTTTTTTTTTTTTTTAACCGCTTCTTCCATTTTTGGGTCATTGGTTTCGCCAGTGCCCATGTCCAGCAGTTGACTCATAGACTAGATTTTAAAATTTATCCACTTTTCACAAACAGGGAGCCAGTCTAGTGATTTAAGCACTGATGTGATTTGTTCAGTTTTCCTAGTTTAGGCCAGGATTCTGGCGGCATCATTTTGGATGAGCTGTAGCTGCCTGATAAATTTATTATAATAATAATAATAATAATAGTTGTTGTTGT
>JAVCKU010000078.1:13946010-13957181 GCA_032273985.1 Hypsolebias coamazonicus
GATGACGTCACTACGAATACTCGATGCGAAATTTAAAAACTCGACAGATGTCCTAGGAATCGATGTGTAGATTACTCGAGTAGTCTGTTAAAGCCCTACTTTATTCTTGTAATATTAAAACTTTGTTCTCATAGTACTATGACTTTATTCAACTTTATTCTTGTAATATTATGACTTTATTCACGTAATTTTATGGCTTTCATTTATTTATTTATTTATTTTTTAACGTGGCCTTAAGCTCCATTGTACAAAATAAAGTGACGTTTGAAGTTTTTTTTTTTTTTGGAAATACATATCTATTTCCAAAAATGTATATTTTTAGTGTCTCTTTTAAATCCAAGAAATGCTGCCGGTGATATGACATCACAGTGGTGGCTCTGCTTCTCCTCCAAACTGCTCCGAACCTTCTGACTCTTTAAGACTCGAGTGACATTTCATTCAACTTGAAGCTGTGAAGTTCTGAAAAGCCACCAAGCAGCAGGTCATCTTCACGCGTCACATTCCATCTGTTACATTCGACCGACTTTAGTCAGAAACTGAATGATCTCAGTTGATTTTCATGATCTCATCATGGACAGAGGACCTGTTAGAAGCAGGTCTGGGATCAGGGTCTCCTGTGCGGTGGCTCCAGCCTGTTGGACAAGGCGGTTAGAACCTGGTCAAACTTGGAGAACCTCAGAGCCTGGTTCTCTTCTGCTCCTCTGCTCCCCCACAGCAGCCTCATCTGGAAGTCAGTCAGGAAGAGCTCCCTGACCTCCGCCTGCTCCTGGAAGCCTGGAATCCAACATTTTATCATCAGAGTCAGTCGTAGACTTACAAAGATGGCTGCAACGTTACAAGATGATCAAAAGAAGAAGGGAAAAAAGGAAATAGAGAACGAACATAAAAGAAGAAAAAGAGAAAAAAGGAAAAAAGAGAAAAAGGAAGAAGAAAGAAGAAAAAGGAAAAAAGGAAAAAGAACGAACATAAAAAAGGAAAAAAGAAAAAAGAAGAAAAAAGAGACAAAAGGAAAAAAAGAAGAAAAAGAGAAAAAAAAGGAAAAAAAGAAGAAAAAGAGAAAAAAAGAAGGAAAAAAAAGGAAAAAAAAGAAGAAAATGGAAAAAGAAAAAAAGGGAAAAAAGAGAAAAAAAGGGAAAAAAGAAGAAAAAAGAGACAAAAGGAAAAAAAAGAAGGAAAAAAGAAGGGAAAAAGGAAGAAAAAAGGAAGAAAGAAGAAAAAGAAAGAATAAAATTGAAAAAGAAAAAAAGAAGAAAAAAGCGAACAAAAAGGAAAAAGAAGAAGAAAAAGAGAAAAAGAGCAAAAAGGAAAAAAAGAAGAAAAAGAGAAAAGACAGAAGAAAAGAAGGAAAAAAGGAAGGAAAAAGAAAGAAAGAAGAAAAAGAAGGAAAAAAATGGAAAAAGAAAAAAGAAGAAAAAGTGAACAAAAAGGAAAAAAGAAGAAGAAAGAGAAAAAGAACAAAAAGGAAAAAAGAAGAAAAAGAGAAAAAACAGAAGAAGGAAAAAAGGAAGAAAAAAGGAAAAAAGAAGAAAAAAGGGAAAAAGTGAAAGAAAGAAACAAAGAAGCAGATTAAAATGTCTGAACGTTAAGAAATGAAACTTCATTCTTCTGTTAATGTGTTGATCAAAGTATCGTAACGAGGATTTATTTTGAAATGAATCTCGTTTGTTCCTGATTTAACGAGCGCCGGTGTCTTACCTCGTGATTTGCTCTCAGCGTTGCAGCGGTACAGGCCTCCCAACAGAGCCATGGTCCTCGCCGCCCCCAGGTGGAACATGACCACATCCACACTGACCTCCGCCGCCTCCCACGGCTCCGTCCCCTCACCCGCTGCCGAGCTCTTCTCCAGCAGGGTGAGGAGGGGGAGGACGTGGGGGAAGGTGGTGTCGCACGGTGAACAGCTTTCTGGAGGACACATCGACAGATGCTGAGTTTTCATCAGAACGTTCCAGAAACATGAAACAGCCCGAGCAGAACCTGGTCCAACATCGTTTGGTTCATTCTTCACGACGTAGGCAACGCTCTACCTGTTCCATCATTGAGGCTCTTCAGGAACGGGCGCAGAGTCTTCTCGTAAAGAACGGCGCCGTCTGTGTGTCGCTGGCGTAACGCAGTCCACATCTGCTCCAGACGAGACACCTGAGACACGGACAAACATTAACAAAACAATAAATAAATAAAATAAAACTGTTGAAAAAAAAAAGTCTCCAAAAGAAGAAAAGAACACCAAGATGCATTCTGGGGTTTTTCACCGCTCGTCTTCTCCGCCACACTTTTTAAAACTTTTGTCAACCCTCAAGCAGAGAACGAAGCTTTTGAGTCATTCTATTCTTGTAATACTATGACTTTATTCTCATAATACTATGACTTTATTCACGTAATTTTATGGCTTTCATTTATTTTATTTTTTTTTTGCGTGGCCTTAAGCTCCGTTGTACAAAATAAAGTGACGTTTGAAGGTTTTTTTTTGTTGTTGTTGTTGAAATACATATATGTACCAAATCCAGTAATGGTCATCTGGACAGTTTATTTTTTGTAGAAAGACGTTTCGCCCTATATCCAGAGGAACTTTGTTGGATTTTTACCTGGATTACTGAGCATGAACTTTGATGTTTTGAACCACTTTGGCTGCCTCAGAGGAGTCGATGGGGGAGAGGGCGGACTCCAGAAACCATCTTATCACCATAAAACTGCATGGCCCACTGAGTGTGCTATTTTTGGGACTGAGTTTGTTGCTGCTTCTCGGACTGAAGAAGTCCTTTGGATGAAAGATGAAATGTTTCAACACAAAGAAACCATCCAAAGGACCTGACTGAACTTTGCTGGATTTCTTTTACCTGGATTATTGAGCATGAACTTTGAATTTTATTTTTAACTTTCTTTTATTTTAGCAGCTGCTTGACAAAGAAGCAAATATGGATTCAAAATATTTAAAGTCTTATAAAACCCTTCAGACCAAAATGCTTTAACATTGGAACAATGCCATGATGTGAAAAAAGTTTAAATTTTTCCAGAAGAAAATACCAACAAATCCATTTTTCTGTTCTTACTGCACATTGTCCTGCACAAACCCTGATGTTAGATGTCAAGTAAAACTCCCTGATGCATGCTCAATTAGGTCAAGTAAAACTAATAAACATCTGGGATCGCTAATCCTCTTTTATATTCAGGTTAAAGTTTGTGTTCATTCAATTTTTTAAAATCATTTTCTAACATTCTTATATTGAACATTTCATTACAGCTCTAATATTTATATTCATTTAACTCCAGCTAAGCTAATTAAAGCCCATTTGTGCAGAAAAAAATGTATATATTTTCTCATAAAACTTTTAATTTTTTAAGCAGCTCGGACATTATCATTCATTCTGCTGCTCATCTTTGACACGCGTGACGTCCGGGTGAGTCAGTTGCTGTCATGAAGGTCAAGCATGGTTTATGAATCAGATGAAAGGCAAGGGGGAATGGCGCCATGTAAGTGTCATGTGTCATGCATTTGTTTGTTTATGCATGTCTCCCCCTCTGTTTGACTGCCTCACACTGTGTTAGGGCTTTGAGCAGACCTTCACATGCCTGTCTTATTTGAAGCACATTGGAGGAGTGACGTGAACATGCAGCTTTTCTGTAAACGTAATGGCGTGGGTGCTAAGAATAACTTCAGCTGCACGCTGGTACTGAATATTCAGGCGTCTGCAGACGTATCGTTTACTTTATTTGTAAAGTCAATTCACTTTTTCAAGTTGATTAGCTTCATGTCATGTACAGTACTTCGGTTTCATTTTCCTTCACATCTCAATGATCATGTCTTTATTTTCATGCAACGCACTGTAAGAATATGCATCATTTTAAACTTTTTTTTTTTAATATTCAAACACAACCTTTTTGTCTTACAGGTGTTAATTAATGCAGTGATAAACAAAATTGTGAATCCTCTTGTAAGAACAATCTGTCTGCTGATTCAAGAACATCGAGGTGGTGTTTGAGTTCATTCAGGGAAGCAGTGTTGGGTATGGATGCAAGACTGCAGACAAATATGTCATTAGTGAACTTGTTTATTTTCAGAGGAGGGACCCAATAAAGACTGCATGCATTCTAAATGGTTTTATTGCGTGCGGTGGCTGTGTTTCACCATGTTCAACCGCTCCCTGATCAAAGACTTTAATAGATTTGGTCTGTTTGCTCCATCTTCTCCTTTGTTTATGTTTTTATTCATTTTTTTAATACTGAAATTGAATCAAAAATATCAAAACTTCATGCATTGTATTACATATTGTTGTATGCATGTCTTTCCTCACGTCGTTTTAGCCGTCGCTTTATGGAAACATCTGTGAAAGACAGCTTATCGACAGAATTTCTAAAGGTATTCGGTGCCTCTTTAATGTCAGGAAGTCAGGAGAAATGGTTTACAAGTTCAAGAGTAGAGTGACCATTTATGGGTGAGATTTACGCAACCTAAAACATGTGGTGTTATCATTAGAACTATAAATATCTCGAGATGAATTTTACTGGAATAAATGACTAATGAAAGTATCCTGTTTACAGCAGAATATAATCACACACTCACAGTTAACGGGGTGTAGGTGGGTTTGACGAGAATCTGGGAAATCATACGTGGAACAGGTTTAATTAAACTATAGTGTGTACAATTTAAGTGTCATGCAGGGTTGTTTTCCTGGAATTAGTTTACCATACTGTTTGACATATAAGTTGCATTAATTTGCATGCCCTGCAACTTATATGATGAAGCGATTATTTACGTTTTTTTTCCCCCATATTTATAATCCAATATTTGGCTGAGATCTGATGATTTCATTCATTCTGACATGGAAAATATTGAACACTACTATTTTCAGCCACTAGAGGGCCCTCAACCAATATGGCAAGCCAAGTGTTTCATTAATGGGTAAAAGTGGCTATTAATAAGACACTTGGCTTGCCATAAAGTCGCCTTCATCTCGCTCCAGAACTCCTGGAGCAAAAGTCAAATCAGATGCATTTCGACACGCCGCCCAGTCGAAATGGAGCTGATTTATTCATTAAAGTGGATTTATTAAGGAAAAGTTCAACCGAGACACACCTTTACTATAATGCTGAGCAAATAAATAATTGTTTTTAGGTGCTTATCATCTTAAATGTCGACGAAATGCACAGCGAGTCCTACCTCTGCGTGCTCCACTTCTGCAAATCGATTTTTTAAATACAGCTGATTTGACCAATAAAATGCATTTAAGGAAAAGTTAAACTGAGACACACCTTTGCTATAATTTTGAGCAAAAAAACAATTGTTAAGGATTACTCTTGTTAAATTCTTGTTAAAGTCCTCCCGTTCACGCTCCTGTGGCCGCCATTTGGCAGCCAATCGATTTTTGGCACAACACCTTCCCAAGTTTCCCCGTGGTCAGCGGTGACGCATGATAGATGCGACTTATATGGCGAAGCGACGTATTTGTTTTTTCCACATTATTAGACATATTTGGACTGATGCAAGTACGGTAGGTCTTAAGGTCAGGCGCTGTGCACGGGAATCAGCTAATTACAGTTCCACGTTCCAGTTAAATTACTTGTCATCATATGGACTGAGCACCAGCAGAGCTCATTAACTTAGCTAACATTTAAACTGAGTTTTCTATCTCCTGAAAATAAATCAGATTATTGTGCAGAGAAAAGCTTTAAACACAATAAATCTATTTGTATTGTCAAATAAATGAATGCACTCATGGATATTGAATAATGCTGTTAAACAGATCTGCAAACGGACATTAAAGGAGGGGTTTTCAATGCCAACTGTATTACATTTGTTTTCTACTTTGCATACTAAATGGGTATCTGTCAGTGAGCAGGAACATATGGTTCAAATTATCACATGGAAAAATGTTGTTTGTATGGGAGCGAAGCACCATTTGCTCAAAAACAAGGAAGTCAAGGTTTATGAAATACTTGTCATGCTTGCTTTTGTTTTATTTGACACCACACATATACAGCTCTGCAGAAAGACTCACTCCCGATGACTCACTCGTAAAATTATGCCTCTCCGATGATAACACTCAGACAGGTTTGTTGAACTCAGATTGCCAGCATTGGAAACAAAAGCATAACAGTTGGGGAAAATGACCCAGATGTTGATCACAGAGGTTGGCACTGTCAGTTCTTTTCAAACAGACACTGTTACTTCAACTACCAGGGAAACAAACAAGTTTGTTTTCCTAGAAAAATATGGAAAAACTATTCCATTCTGAACTTGCTATCAGTTGTTTTTTTTTCTTAGGGAGAAGCTTGATTCATCACGGTTTACAAGAGCTGTAAATATTGTCATCATTACCCAGAAGAAGGATTAAAGCAAGCAGTCGCGCCTATTTTAATGCTCGGTAAAATTTGTGAATCATCTGTCCAGCGGGATGTGGACCAGCTTCCTTTCATGGCCTCTGAATTATGATCAAAAGCAGAGCTGACGTTATGGTGGGATCTTGGACAGTAATCTGGGATTTGTACAGTGTGTTACAGGCACTGTCGCAAATGGATGAAAACTCTGGTCATTGTTTCAATTTGGGAACGATAAAATAAAAATCTGTGATAAACATAAATTTTAAAACAAAATATACATTTTTTTTTTCCTTCGATTTGTTGCTTTTTAGCTCTCTTTTTGTCCCCTGTCACGGAATGAAATGGATAATGGATGGTTGGTGAGGTGGCCTAAGATTAATCTATGGTGGCTAAGGCCACCATTAGCCACGCACTGGCTCCGTTAATGCAACTTGTATTGGATAAAAATGCTCCCTCCACTCCCAAAGATCTGTCCCTCTGTGCTACCCGGATAAGCAAAAACAATAAACCTACCTCTGTTCTCAAACAACCCCTACCCACTTGATCTTGAACCAAAAACTGTAAGGGCTACTTGCATTCCCAGTTACTTAGTAAATTCCAGTACAGATACTAACTCATCTTGAAAATGGGGGATATCTACGTTCTGCTTGTTTCCCCTTTAAAACTATGTTTTTGATATCAAAGAGCACTCGAGTCTTCTTTTTTATACGTTTGTCTTTAAAGCTGTGTAATGAGTGATGTTTGGATGTTTTTATTCTCTCTTTGACAGAGGTTGAAAAGGACCTGGCCAAACTGGCAGAAGTAGGAAAGATGACCACTAGGAGCTCCAACAATCCACATGGCGGTCTGCTCCACAACCCGTTGCGCCACCGAGCTCTACCTGACACGCTTCCGCTGGCCAGCCTCGTCTCCAGGCCCCAGTCTCCCAGCTTCTCAGCCAACCTCCCCTTGCTAAGCCCCAAACCCACCTCCCTGACTATGGGTCGGACTAAGTCTCCCAGCAACCCTGGGAGTAGGACTCAAACCCCCAGAACCCCCAGCAAACCTCTAACCCCTACTAGCTTACTGACACGCTCCACGTTTAACCCTGGATCTCATAAAGAGGTGACATTCAGGAGGTCGCGAAGCCGCCCTGTGACACCCACATGTCAGCCAATACTGCCTCGACCACTGCTCACTCCTCCAGGTTTAAGTACCACAGACAGCCTTGGTGCCAGCCTTCGGGCGTATCTGTCTGAGGTAAGACCCCAAACAGAAGCAAGCTTTCAACCTTGGTAACTCAACTGAGTTATTCATATTTTGATACATTTAGAAGCTGAGAGTGTTGTGGATAATTGTGCATTGTATCTCACTATGACTGTTTTGTTCAAGATTGATTTAAGTCTCTTTATAGAAATTTTGTGGAGGAAGCTATTGGGACAATGAGTAGAAAATACATTTCCCCAAGGCAACGATATTGTGCATAATATTATGTTGCCTCACATTATATCACCATATTTTTTGGACTATAAGGCACACTTAAAATCCTTTAATTTTCTCAAAAATCAGTGACCCTTATAATCAGGTGCTCATGTATTAATTCTGGTTGTGTTTACTGACCTCAAACCATTTTATGTGGAAATTGTGAATGAGATGAATAAAGTTTTACTTATCTGACTGTTTTGTTTCACTTAATGCCCCTTATAATCCTTATAAATTGAAACAGACCTGTTAATCAACATTGTGCCTTATAATCTGAAAAATATGCTGTACTACATTGCTCAGTATTGCACTGTATCATCTGGCGTCATATGACAAATTGCATCAGATGATGATATATCATATTCCATCATATCGTAATGCATCACAATAATTACATTTTGCATTGCATTATATCAGTCCATATTGCACTATATCATACTTCATCTTATGATATTATATCTAGTTGCAATGTATCACATCATTTTGTATTGCATCATATATTATTGCATTTCATTATATTATGTACAGTATTTCAAATCACATCATATGATGACATATCTTATTCTATCATATTGTATTGCATCACAATGCATCACATTATTTTGCATTGCATTATATCATACCATATTGCACTGTATCATACTTCATCTTATGACATCGCATCCTGTTGCACAGTATCACATCATTTTGTATTACATCATATTATTTCATTCCATTACAGTATATTATATCAAATGTTACAAAAATGTATTTCAAATCGCATCATATGACGATATATTCCATCATATCGTATTGTATCACAATGCATCACATTATTTTGCATTGCATTATGTCATACCATATTGCATTTTATCATACTTCATCTCATGACATATCCTGTTGCAATGTATCACATCATTTTGTACTGCATCATAGATTATCGCATTCCATCATATTATATCAAATATTACAAAAATGTATTTCAAATTGCATCAAATTGTATTGAATTGTATGGTATCACATAATATCCTTTAGTGTAGTTGCATCATTTTTATACTGTATCACAGTATATTCTTGCCTTTATTTTAAAATGAAAAAAAAAAATGTGTTGCTGTTTGCAACTTGGATTTTTTTGTTCCTTACAAGCGAACTCTGTAAAGACGTCTAACAATACAGTCTTATTTGAAAAAGAGAGTAAACACTTCTTCCATATCTCTTTGTCAAATAAAAACCCGCCAGTTATCTTATCCAAGCATAAAACCCTAAACGGTGAACTCGATCTTTTCTAGAAAGAAAAATATTCTGTATGGGCATTATGGTTTTAAAAATCTATTTTAAAAAATTGTGTGGGGATGTGAAAATGCATTCCTGGTTGTAGACTGTTACATAGACAGAATAAGTTTTGGCACAGCACAGTGACTGCCTGAAGATAGTCATGACAAGACTCCAGAAAGTATGAGCCAGGCAGTCAAAAAGCCCAGCACATAAACCACAAATTGTTATTTTTGCACTTACTTTTTGTGTATTTACTTAACCTCTAGACAGAAACAGTCTAGCTGGTTCCTCTGTAACAAGTCTTTGTCTTTTGGCTGTAGCTTTTTGTGTGGCAGAACAGAAAATACCCACTTTTGGACTATTATTTGAAACGAAAATAGCCTTTATGTGACAAGTTGTCTCTACTGTTGCAGTGAAATATAGTTCAACCTGGTTTAAACATGAAAAACCTTTGATAAACTGACTCACTTTATGAGAAACTTGAGTAAAATAAGATAAAACGTGCATTTCTAGGAAAGCTGCAGAACATGAACATTTTTACACACACAGATTAAGTGTGAGCTTTCCTATGACCCTACCAAACACACACATACTTCGTGTGGGGTTTTGCGGAGAGTCGTGGAGGTCTGTACAGTAGGATGTCATTTCATTGTGGAAAAATGAGCCTGGTATTAAAGGGCTACTTTCAGAGGGATCTCTTTTCATATTTTCCTTTCATGATTTCTTAACAGCAGCCCTGTTAAATCAAAGCTGTTTTTGAAGGCTTTCCTAATGACGGCTAGTAGCTTTACGGTCTCTTTGGATACTTTTTGACAGTTATACCAGTTGACACCTCGTGACATGATCCAAAACCTTATTCCTGTGCACCCAGTCGGCTTTTATTGAGGCCACCTGTTCCCTTATCGAATAACAAAAGCCTTAAATGCAAAACATAAAAATTCATAAACTTCATACCTGAATAAATTGGTTATCCATTCCTATTTTCAGTAAAAGTTTACACATTTTGCACAAATACTTATTTTTATGTAGCGACTTCTGACTTTTCAGGTTGAAAAGATCAGGTTTTATAGGTTTTAGTTTAATAAACCTTTTTTTTTTTTTGCAGCACCATTATGTAAAATTGTTTTTTAAACAAAATAGTTGTCTGTTTTAACCCAGTCACTAAATTGTTTAGGGTGCAAAAAACAGAAGAAGTCTGGTACTGAAAGTGAGACGTTTAAAACATTGAAAAACAACTGGGATGAAAACACTGTGCTGCATAAACCTTACACAACTCCAAGTATTTAGGATGGAGAGAAACAACCGCACAAACTGGTTGTTTGTTTGTTTGTTTATTGTCAATTTTTATTTATTCAAGGATTTCTACTGCTATAAACATAAAATTATTATTATTTTCTTTTTTCCAAATGAGAACATAATTTACCACAACATCCACATAAATTATTTTTTTCCAGTTAAACATATTTTTCAGGTTTTTTTTTTTAAGTCACAAAAAATACATTTTTATTTACAATTTACACAGCTTCAATAGTTTTAACACACTTCAAGGCTTGATAATAAACTTTTATACTGCTCAATATGTACCTTTGTTAGAGCTTGAATCAATAATGCACAGCTTTTGCAATGAGGTTCAAATAAAAAAAAAATCTGATAAATGAATATCTTACCTGTTGTAGATAGATCTTTGTAGAAGGTCAGTTTGAAAAAAAAGAAAAATTCTGACCAGAATGACAAGCTTAAATAAAGCAAATTAAGCTGATCCCATCTTAAAACCACTTTTAGCAATTCTTAGTAAACCTAAACAGCAGCGTCACCAGCTAGCTGTAGTACACCAGGTGTAGCCTGAGGAACGTTCATGAGGAATATCATAATACAAGTATTTATGCCAGAGTACGTGTGCATTGTTGAAATGGCAGAGGTGTAAAAGTTTTAAAACTGTGTTTGCGTAAGTCACTCTGACACTTAAATTTGGAGTTACTTAATTATCACAACAATCCAAAAAAGTTCAGTCAGGTCATCTGAACGGTTTATTTTTGTGCTGAGATGTTTTGCCCTCCATCCAAAGGGCTTCATCAGTCTGAGGAAATGCCAAACAAAACTGATTCTCCCCCAACATCCTACTCCAAAGTGGAAAAACACAT
>JAVCKU010000079.1:145142-161459 GCA_032273985.1 Hypsolebias coamazonicus
TATGTATATATATATATATATATGAATAGTTTGTAAACCGTTCTATGAGGCCAGGCTGAACTAGTAATGACTAATACCAGTAATAATATTATTAATACACTATTAATGACTAATACCAGTAATAATATTATTAATACCTTGTTGCAGTAGACACACTTATAAGGGCGCTCTCCGGAGTGCACGCGCATGTGTTTGTTGAGGCTGGAAGACTGGGAGAAACTCTTTCCACACACTGAGCACTACATATTAAAAAAAAAAAAGGTATTTTTAAAGGGAGGAAAAAACAGTTCATTTTAACAAAAATAAAATGAAAAACAATAGTTATGCTTTCATCTTTTAAACTTCAGCCAGTAATTTAGTTTAGTTCCGTTTAAAAACACAAACTGTCGTTCCACGTGCGGGAGCTGTCCCTTCAGCACCGCGCCACCATGCATGCGCGCGCTGCTTCATTCACTTCAGTACCTTGTGAGGTCTGTGCTTTTCGTGCACGTGCAGAATGTGAATCCGCAGCCTGTCCCTCTTCTCGAACGACCTGCTGCACAGATGACAGGGGAACTTCCGGTCCCCTTGGTCCACGCAGCGCGTGTACTTCAGATGTTTGTCTCTGTAATACTTGTAGGCGAACACCTTCCCGCATCTGTCACACTTGAAGCCCTCTCCCGCATCTGGAGACAAAATAAACCCATTTAAGGAGGTTTTGATTACATCACGCACATCTAAAGATGCTGACCTTCTGTGAGCGGGGGCGCGCCGCTGTCCTCTCTGGAGTCCTTCAGGGTGAGCGGGATCCCGAGGAACTGCGCGTAGCAGTCTCCGTACCACACCAGCAGCTCCTGGCCAGGCCCGACCTCTTTGCAGGCCTCGTAGAAGATCTGGCCCTGGACTTGCACCGCAGTCAGGTTCTGCTCCTCCGGGAAACGCGCGCACTTCACCAGAGACATCCAGTTTCCTGACGCGCCCCTGCCGTCCACGAAGTGACTCAGCCGGCCGTTCTCAAACACCTGGAGGAGGAGCGTGCTTTTATGACAGCCCGTGCATGTTAGTAAAAGATGGAGAACAATAATAATAAATCATCACCTCCCACATTAACGTGTTGTCGTCATAGGTTTTCATCTCGCTCGTGTTGACCAGTTTGCCTTGAAAAGGTCCGAAGCGCGCGCCTTTGGGGACGCTGCTTTTATCCGCGAACACCCCACAGTGGGAGGCGTCTCCCCACGCAGCCTGCAGGACGATCAGCCCTGCAACATGGAATTAAATAAAGGTCAGCCCCGTGCAGGAGATTACGATTAGGATTATTAAAAGGTTTATACCTTCTGGGAGGCCAAGGGTTTCTTTGTCGAGAGGAATGCGCGGCTCTGGAGCAAACAAGCACAAATAAAATAAGATAGTTAACCCAATCTGTGTTTCTTTGACACAAATTAATTAATCTGAGTAGAATTACCTGTGTTTCCTGGCAGGGTCACCCCTGATATGGCGTGCCCGACGCTGCGCTCCCGCCCGCTCGAGTACCCATAAAGCACCAGGAACAAGTCGTCCTCGCTGAAGTTGTAGGACGTGGTCTTCTTCTCCGTGGACAGATGTGCACCCTGCAGGCCGAGCAAGTTCTCCTTGGAGGAGGCGGAGGAGGAGGACCTCCCGCTGGCCGGGCTGCTGAAGTCCGCGGACAGCGGACCGGCCGCGTGCTCCGTCACCACGGCGGCCAGCTCCTCCGGCTTGGAGAACAGCGCGTGCCCGGTCAACACCTGGCTGGGGTTGCACGGGAACGCGCTCAGCATCATGTGCTCGTGAAGCACCGGGGGGCTCTGGTTGTGGAAGGTGCCGCCGGGGAGGCACAGAGGCAGGGAGGTGTCCGACACCAGCCGACCGAGCGACTTGAGCGGGTGCGGGAGGCTGTGCGTCCCCGGGAAGCTGTAAGGATGCGCGCGGGGGAAGAAGCCCCGGACTGGACTGTCCCTCAGCATGACAGGGATGCTGGACAT
Organism: Hypsolebias coamazonicus; assembly: GCA_032273985.1. Taxonomy (NCBI): domain Eukaryota; kingdom Metazoa; phylum Chordata; class Actinopteri; order Cyprinodontiformes; family Rivulidae; genus Hypsolebias; species Hypsolebias coamazonicus. The sequence continues at coordinate 147,122 of JAVCKU010000079.1, forward strand.
GATGGAGGATGGAGGGAAGGTCCACTGGGATTTTTTTTTTCTTAATAGACTAATAAAGAAGGAGGTAAAAGAGGGTGAAAAGTAACCACAGCAGGTATGATTTTGTCTAACCCCAACAGTTTTTATCATAACAAACAGATAATATCCAAAACTATAGAGGGGGCTGCAAAAGAAGAACATCTGCAGTAAAATAAAGACAGCCGATTTTGCAATATTTCCAGCTGAGGGGTCACACAGCACCCGGTTTAAACACGTGTTTAAAAAAAAAACAACCTGCTTCCCAGTCAGCCAGTAAATAGAGAGACAAACCAGGGTCATGACACCAATCAGAGCACAGTCAGCCCAGAGCAGAGGTCAGCATTAATGAAGCATTTTATAGACCTTGACAATAATTTAGAGAACGCGCAGGGCAAGAAAGAGACACGCGTAAAAAGGATGGAGTGCGTCCACGCTCCGTGCGTAAATTTACGCGTTGACCTCCACAAAAGTGTCGCTTATATAAAACGATTTACCTGATAATGAGGGTCAGTTCATTTTTTTTTTTTAAATTAAACGCAAAATAAACTTACCTTTTGAAATGATTTTTTTTTTTTCAGAGAGAAGTTAACCCAAAAATGAACCCAATCAAACTTCTGCAGCCTCCGTCCTGCTGCCTGTGTGGGGCTCTGTGTGGTCATCTGAGGACACCCATTGAGCCCAAACAAGCATGTCTGATGAAGATGATGCTCCTCAGCTTCCTGCCTTCCATTGGCTGGGAATCAGCTCATGCATCTCAATACACATCTTTCTGCAGGCAGAGGGCTTTAAAGGGCCAGGTGCTCAAAATGTGAAAAGAGCAAAGAACAAACGTTTAAAACAAATCTATGACATCATCTGCTGAATGCATTTTGATGTAATATTTGTATCTGATCATTAGGGCAAAATAAGATCCGCTCTTCAAATACTGATCCATTTTTTCCAGCAGCCAACAGTCATAACAAAGTGTTAAAAAGAGTTTATTAAATGCCCCAAATTTGAGAATAAATCCAGCCATCAAGGACAAATGTAAACTGTTACTTAAACAGAGTTGAAGCCAAATTATGTGGATTTTCAAAAGCTTTGCAGGAAGATGTTTTACAAGAGAAATATTCAGTTGCACTACTTTTTTTTTTTTTTTTTTTACCCTTAAACCAAATTAGATAAATGTGAGCTTCCTTTAAACTTTACAATGTTTATGTTAACAAATAAAAGAGCCTTGGCTGCGATAAGTCATGTGAAACAGTTTGCTGATAAATATTTAAATTTTATTAAACCAGCTCAACAACTGCAGCACTTATGACAAAACATGTTCACCTTTGACGAGTTGCGTTTAGTGATTTGTTGATGTGGTTTGAACTTCAGGGCCACCGTAGATTTATCGGACCTGTTTGAATCTTTTAATGTAACAGGCAGTTTATGCACTTAAATTGCTACAAACTACTTTTATAGCAATGCGGACACAGCCTGCAGAGTGTTTGAGCACATGTATACTAAGTTATTTATGGAGTTTAATGCGCGACTAGCTTTAATCAATGTTTAAACCTTAATTGATTTGATTTCGGCGAGAAATCCGTTGCCTAGCAACCCCAAGTCAACTTCCGGTTTCAAAACCGTCAACAGACTGGCTGCTTCTTGTCGATGGGTGCAATGTTTATAACATTGAAACAGGTTTCTTCTTAAACTGTACATTGAGGGTAAGTTAGAGTAAATATTTAAGAAGGTTAAAATTAAAAATTAGTTTATTTTAACCGTAGCTGGTGAACAGTGCTAGCATAGCACCCGTTAGCTCGTTGGTTAGGCTTTAGCTTGCTGTGAGTTTATTTCAGTATAGCTGTTTTGAACAGCTGCTGAATGGCTTTAAGTGATCAACAGATTTTTATTTTTTAACCCTAGACCACAAAATGGGAAGAAAGTCGGGGAAGGACAGAAAAACTCCATGCAATGAAACGGTAATATAAAGTAAATTAAGCCTTTTCATCTTTACCCATAAAAGCAGACTTAACTAGCCTATGATTATGCTGTATATGGTCCCAAATATGAAATAGATAGCTATAGTTTGGTTAAAATTGTACCATATTACCTCTCCTCTCACTCAGTTTGAGTCACTACCTGTGGAAATAAAGACTCCAGCTACAGCTGTGTTGCTGTTGAACTCTCCAGAGGAGGATATTCTTGTAAAAGCATGTATAGTTATCCGCACTTTTGCAGAAAAAGGTACAGTAAAACACCCTAAAACATTTTTTGTGTTAACTACTATATTTTAAACTACTTTTCCATTGACCCTACCTGACTTAAAGCCACATTTAATCTCAATCATTACTTTTTAATGGTTAGTTCCCTCCTTGCTTGAAGTTAGTTTGCTGAGTTTTGTTGTTCTTCGTCTCCCCCTGTTGTCAGGAGATGAGAATAAGGTTTCTCTGCTGGGACTTGGAGCGTTGGAGCCTCTCTGCAGGCTCATCAACCACAACAACAAATTGGTCAGAGGCAATGCCTTCATGGCTCTGGGCATCATGGCCACCTGTGGTATGTTGTGTAACATACATCACAAGAATGCAATGAATTATGATGATTAACAATACAATGCATATACCAGACGGTCAAGTTTTCTGACCATTTATTTGCATGACTGAATTACTCTGTTGAATTAGTCAGAATCTAATGTTATTGGCTTAAACAAAATGAGTGAGGAGTTTACAATATTGAGCTTTTTCATAATATTCTAATTTTCCGAGACGCTTAGTTTGGGGTTTTCATAATCTGTAAGCCATTAACATAAAAATCCGAGAAATAAATGCTCGACATATCACACATCACTCTGTGTGTAATGAATCTATATACAAGTTTCACTTTCTGGAATGACTGACAGTAAATAACTTAACATTTTCACGAGATTCAAATTTTTTGAGAAGCACCTGTATAGTGAGTTGTTCTCTGTTTTGACAGGTGACGTCAGCAGTGCTTTGAAAAAACTAAATGCCATTCCATCAATTATAGAAAGACTCTCACTTGGAGGTATTTTTTTTTTTAAATCTACATTTATTGTAGGTGCTCAATATTTTTAAGGCAGTCACAATCTAAACAATAAACTTAATGTATTTGTTTCTTTGCCTCAGAGGATACAGTGATCCATGAGTTTGCAACACTGTGTCTTGCCTCTCTGTCAGTAAATTTAATCAGCAAGGTCCAAATCTTTGAGAACAATGGCCTGCCACCTCTAATTGTTCTCCTATCTAGCTCAGACCCAGACGTCAGGAAGAACTCACTTGAGATCATCTTTAACCTGGCTCAGGTGAGTAGTTTATCTTATTTAACTATGTTATTGTTTTGGTTGTTTTGTAACTTTTGTGATTTCGCTGAATACAGGACTACAAAAGCTGCCAGGCCATACATGCGTTAGGTGGAATCCCTCCGCTTTTGGATCTGCTGAAATCAGAGTTTCCAGTCATTCAGCGTCTGGCTTTAAAGACGCTGCAGAGAGTCACGACAGATGAAGACACACGCAGCACCTTCAGGAATGAGAGGGGCTTTGAAAAGCTGATCAATATCCTCCATAACAAGGTGAGCGGGAAGGAAAGAGACGGTGTTTCATATTACATTTTCATTCTACGCTCCTATGTATATTTTTATTTTCACAGGAGTTTAGTGACTTACACGGTGAAGCTTTACAAGTAGTGGCCAACTGTCTGAGTGACCGTGAGGCCGTCCAGCAGATCCACGAGGATGGAGGACTAGCAAGGCTGATGGACTTTGTCCTCATCCCCAACACTCCTGAAATCCAATCCACTGCAATTAAATGTCTCACCAGGGTGGCACAAAACTGTAAGCACATATATAAAAATTTACTTTATCTTTGTATCACAACAGCTATTTTTTATTTTTTTATTTATGCTAATGGTTATGAATGTGTACATAGCTGAAAGCCACAAAGTTCTCCATGAGCAGGAAGTAGAGAAAGTTCTAGCAGAGCTTCTGTCTGTGGCGGATGTCGGCGTGAAAGCGTCTGCCTGTCAGGCTGTGGCCGCCATCAGCTTCTACCCACCCAGCAAAGACAGCTTCAGAGACCTGGGTACCACTCAGCTGCATCAGGACCAGCCCACTCATTGTAACAAAATGTCAACGTGTGTAATGTTTTTGTGTTTCAGGTTGCATCTCTGCAGTGGTCCAGCTGCTGAGCAGTGAGAGCCTTGAAGTAAAAAAGGCAGCGACCAAGGCTCTTTCTATCCTTACACAAAACAACCAGCCTAATTCTCTGTGAGTGGCAAACCTGACCCCTTGACCTCTGATATCCACATATGTCAGATAAGAAGGGAAGTGCAGTTCATGTATATTATTAAAAAATGCATCTGGTTTTTGTCAGGTCTTAAAATTGCCTAAATGCATAAATCACATTACACACGGTCATTTTATTAATTTCACAAAAACTGAGCAAAAAGGCAGAAATGGCTTGGGAAAACTGAACCAAACACATAGAAAGTCATAGAACAAGCAAATTTAAGGTGATTATATTCTGTTGGACTTATACTGTAGTCTTTTACATAACTCAGACAAGATGTAGACTCAGTCTTTTTGACATTTCTTCAGAGTATTGAAGTATCCTTCTTAATCAGACATGGGCAACTTAAGGCCAGAGGACCAAAAGTGGCCCGTGGCAATCTCCATCTGGCCCTAGTGCCCTTAGTAAGAAAAAACACACACACAAAAACACTTTACTTTAAAATGAATTGATAAAAACCAGCAATTTATCAACAAGACCATTAAATTTAAATTAAACATCTTATGAAAAACTTAATTTTTTTAAGTCATTGTGTTTCCAGAACTAGACAGAACATTAAAGACTTAGAAACACACATATGTAAGTTTGTTTTTGCATATTTCCACTAACACGCATAACATGTTAAGCTAACGTGTATAATATAATGCCTCAAGAGCCAGTTTACAAAATACGTCTTATATTTCTTAAGGATATTGGAAAGACGTGTTTTAAAAAGCATGCTAACTATGCTACAGCAAGAAAAAGCCTGAAAAAGGTCTAGAGCATCTGTCATAAAGAAAGTTTTCCAATTCTCCATCCGGCCCTTTGATTGCTTTAAGTGACTTGATAAGACCCTTTGGGAAAAAAATGTTGCCCACCTCTGCTCTTAATTAATCCATTTTGCTCACTGCAATTCAGCCCAGTCATAGGTTGAAGTTTAGAAAATTAGGATTGGAACAAATGATCTGCATCACCGCATCTAAAGTTTGTGTCAAACTGGTTGCAGAGCTGCAGAAATGACCCAAAAGAGCAGGAAACAAGACACGGTTTAAATAACTTAAAAAGAAGTCAAATTAGGCTCATAGTTTACTAAATATCATATTTTAATGTCTTAATACAACACAATTATTGTGCAGTTTAAAAATAAGATTGTAGACATTTACTATTTGTGAGAATCCAAATGTGTAGCTGGAAATGCAAATTAAATGTTTACAAAAGACTAATAAAGGATATTGATTATTTTCCTCCACTATTCTAAAATGATTTGTTTACATGCATAACGCAGGGCATTTTACATCTACCGGTACTGCACTTCCAGTGTTTCCTTACATCCCTTCTTTTATGGTTTTGCTTTTTCTACTTTGCCAGTCCCTACACTCCAAATCAAATATGAAAGAAACAACATATATATTACTCTGTATAATTATGTGGGAGAGCATAAATTAGAATAAAAGTTGAACAGTTGGTCGTCTGTTCACCAACGTGGTGTTTTCCAGGGCTGTGTATGAGGCCGGGGGCCACGAGGTCCTCGTCCAGCAGCTGTGCGGCAGCCTTCCAGGCACAGCGGCCAGTTCTGCTGCCACACTCTGCAACATGGCAGGACAGGAGCTCATCAGATCCAGCATCTTGCTGCACGGAGGCATGCAGGCCCTGGTAGAACCTCTGAAAAGCAAAGATCCTCAGGTGCTGATCAGCAGCACGCAGTGCGTGGCAGTTCTGGCCTGTGAGGCAGACGCCAGGATAAAGGTTTGTGTTTGTTAAAGGATAAGATCATCATCACTTTTAATGTTTTTTATTTAGCAAATGTTATTTTTGCTTTCTTACATCATAACCTCATAAAGCAAAATAAGTAAATGTACATTTTTAATATGAATTTATAACCAGTGAACATGTTTACTGCACAGTTACAGAGAGCTGGAGGCCTGCAGCCGCTGGTGAATCTGCTGCGTTCCCGTGACAAGGAGGTGCTGCGCTGCGCTTCCTTTGCTGTGAATATTTGTGCCAGTGATAAACCCTCTGCAGTGGAAATGTGCAAACATGGGTAAACACAAACAAAACTATTATACTTGAACATGTGCTGAATTGTAGTAACACAAGTGTCTCAGTGAAAACACCAAAATGTATGTTGGTAATCTCTGACATGTAATTTCAGAAACAGCCAGCAGGGGGCGACAATTTTTCCCTTCTTTTCAACATAATTTTTATTTTTTGTTCAGTACATTTGTTATTACTGTCCATGTCTAAATGTTTATTTCTGTGCCACAGAGCTCTGGAGATACTTCAAGAAATCAGTCAGTCAACAAATCGTAGAAACTCTTTCAGTGACGTGGCCCTAATCAGCCTGCTCAACTCCAACTTACCAGCTAAATTCAGCCTGACGGGGCAGTTGACTTCCAACGACAACATTGCTGGTGGATTTTATGATGCAGGGAAGGTTTGTTGTCTGTAGTTTTTCTTTTTCTACGCACACGTGTTGAGAGACAAGAACAAAAGACTAAACTTTTCTTCTGATCGGATGTTTCTGTGCTACAAAGTGTTCTTAAACTTAATTAATATAAAAAAGCAAGGACAGACCTTCTATGTTTAAACTCTGACAAATAGTTTTCACATGGGAGAAAATATTTAAATGTGGAAAATGGAAAACCAGAACACTTCTTGCCTCTCAGGGTTTCAGAATCACAAACTATAAAAAATGTGGGCAACAACTTTTAAATATTATTGGGTGAATGAATGCTTATTAAGCATTCACACTACTGTATTGTGATCCTGTTTATATTTCTTATCCTATCCCTATTCCATGTTTTTTGGCATCTATCTCATCCCACAGTTTTTAAACCATTTCAACAAATCATATCAAAATGTTCAGCTCCTTCAGGAGAATGGTACTATGACTTTTGGTGTTGGTGCAACTTTAGCTTTTTGAAATATTTAGCCTTTTCTACCACTTTTTTCCTCAGAAAATGAATTGAGTTCATTTTACATCCTTCAAATCTTTAGATCTGTTTAAAACCTTTTATTGCCTCTTTCACATTTTGTTCTGCTTCAGCTTCCTTGTACAAATAATAATTAAAAAAACAGCTACTGTCAGCCAATTTCAGCTGTTTTTTCAGCTGCTTTGGGCTCTTCAGAATCTTTCTTCTAACTACAAAATTTTTGTGCTTCTTCTAACTTCTTTCAGCTAATTTCAGCTTGTTATACTCCTTTCAGCTTATTGCAGCAAGTTTAAGCTTTTTCTGCTATTTCAGCTTCTATTTAGCTGCTTTTATGCAAATTTTAGCTGCTCACCTAATTTCACACTTTTTGCCCTTGTTTCAAACTTTTTTCAGCCTAATTCAGCAAAAATGTGCTCTCTCAACTTCCTTCTGGTAATTTAAACTTCTTTCTGCTTTTTTAGCTACTATTCAGCAGATTTTTGCTAGTTTCAGCTGTTTTCAGATAATTTCCAATTTTTTGTGTACATTTTTGTTTCTTTAAAACTAATTGGGCACAACTGTGCTCTATCCACTTCCTTCTGGTAATTTAAGTTTCTTTCTGCAGTTTCAGCTACTTATAAGCTATTACTTTTTAATTTCAGCATTTTTTTAGCCATTTTACTAATTTTTGTGCAAATTTTTGCTTATTTAAACCAAATTCAACAAATAAGTGTTCTTTCTGCTTTCTTCTGCTAACTTAGGCTTGTTCTTCCATTTCAGCTACATTTCAGCATGTTTTTTTTTTATTTCAGCTGTTTTTCAGCAAGTTCTTCAGCAATAAACATTCACACTGCATTTTCACAGGAAATGCAATTTCTCTGTCTTGATTCTTTCTCTCATTATCAAACCATGACATTTGAAGACTGACGACTGGACCTAAGAAGATTTCTTTCTTTGTGTGTTGCAGGTTTGTTCAGGCCGGAGGATTCTGACTTTGGAGGAACTGTTCAAAGAACCAGTCAACCTGCACCGACCCATTTTTGTTGTCGGCATGGCGACAGTGTATAAATCCATCAACACATTTACATTTAAACTAAATGCAGTTTCCATATGGAACAAGTAGGAAAAGTAAAAAACTCATTAATATCCAGAGAAGTAAATCTGTTTTTTTTTTTTTTGTTGTTGTTGTTGCGGTAGAGAGACTGTAGATCTGCCAGAAGAGAAACAAAAGAAAAGATCAGAATCAGCCACCAGCAATAAAAAAGATGGCAGGACACTAAGGTGCATGTTCATGCAGAGTGTAAAGACAGAACAGGGAAGAGGAGTGAACACTATATGGCTGAAGTTCAGCTGTTAATTTTCATAGAGAATATAAAACTGATTTTCTCTTTAATGGAGAGTTTGTTGTGAAGTGTCTGACCGTCTGTACAGGATGAGGAATGAGGCTGAACGTGACGATGAGGCTCACTCAGCAGAGAAACCACAGACGACCTCTGATGATGGCTCATTGCAGATGCTGGTTAAAAAGGCTAAAGAATCCATCTTCCCTCTGAGCGATGAAAAAGAACAATATGCTGCACTGGGCAGGTGAGAAATGAACAAAATAAAACACACACAAAAAAAATACCACATAGAGCAATTGATTCTTCACAGTCACGAAAACCCAGATCGAACTTGTCCAACATTTTGAATTTCGTCAGGCTTGTGAGTGAAGCCATGGGTGGAGCAGTGGTGGTGGAAAAGCTGCATGAGTTCCCATGGGTGCTGCACCTCAGTGAGCTCAAGTTTCAGCTCAAATCCAACGTTATTCCCATCGGTTTGATCGACAAGGGCTTCTTCTGCCACAGAGCGCTGCTGTTCAAGGTACAACTCCCACCGAGTTATCAGCCAATGTACTTACAGCGTGAACCCTTATTAAGCATTCACACTATAGTGATCCTGTTTATAGTTATTATTCCAGTTTCCTTAAATTATTCCGTACGTTTTTCGGCACCTAACTCGTTCCATAATTTTTGTGCCATTTCAGCAAATATCAAAACAGCTGTTTTTTCCAGCTGTTTTGTGCTTCTTTCTGCTGACTACAACTTTTTTTTTTTGCTTCATCTAACTTCTTTCTGCCAATTTCAGCTTATTTCTACAAGTTTCAGCTACTTCAGCTACTATTTATAGCTGTTTTATACAAATTTAAGCTTTTATGGCAAATTCCACATTTTTTTAACTTGTTTAAACTTTTTCAGCCTAATCCAGCAAAAATGTGCTCTACTTGCTTCTGATAATTTAAGCTTTTTTTTGTGGCTTTTTTTAAGCTACTACTGTATTCAGCTGTTTATATTTGCAAATTCTGCTTTTTTCCAGATAATTGTATTTTTTTTGTTCTCATTTCTGCTTCTTTAAGCTTAATTGGGCACAGGTGTGCAGTCTCCCTTCTTTCTGGTAATTTAAGGTTATTTCTGCTTTTTAGCTCCTATTCAGCTGTTTTTTGCTACATTGTGCTTTTTTTTTCAGAATCTTTGTTTTTTTGGGCTCATTTCTGCTTCTTTAAGTCTAATTGGGCACAATTGTGCTCTCCGCTCCCTTCTGGTAATTTAATTTTTTATCTGCCTTTTATCTACTATTCAGCAATCTCTCCCCCCCCCCCCCCCCCCAAAATCTGCACTTTAAGCTAATTTTTGTGCTCATTTCTGCTTCTTTAAACCTAATTCAGCAAATGTGTAATTTCTACTTTCTTTTGGAAACGTAGGCTTGTTCTTCAATTTCAGCTACACTTCAGCACGTTTTAAGCTAATTTCAGCTGATTTTCAGGAAGTTCTTCAGCAATAGGCATTCACACAGCATTTTTGCAGGAAATGCAGTTTCTCTAGTTTACATTTGATTCCGTCTCTTCTGAAATTTTCAGTATCTTGCCGACTGCCTTGAAATGAGCTGCACTCTCGTTAGGGGCGAGTACAACCGGGCCTGGAATGAAGTGGAGCTTTTCACTAAGAACCCCAACAACCAGAGCTTTTCAGAGCCTCGCTGCTACATCGTAGACCTGATGCATCAACCTGGAGCCTTACTGGAAGTCAGAACTCCAGCTGCTTTGCAGTACCAGACCATCTGAACAGATTTAGTTAAGTCCTTTTTATACGACTGACTCCATTGTCTGTAAAAGCTTTTAATCAAACAATAAACGATCAGTCACACTATCAGACTGACAAAACTGGAAGAGAATATCTGGTTTTAAAAATTAGTCTTTTCAATAAACATCCGATTTTACTTTCAAATTAAAATTCTGAATGGTTTTGTAACCAACAAGCTTTAGGCAGACTTGGTAGAGTTCATTCACACAGAATGAGCCGTTTGTAATCCACAGATTTTCATCATGGCTGAAAACCATTCCAGAAGCTTAACATGATCCTTCTTTATCCATTCAGAAACCAGTGATTGGGATCATTGTCCTGTTGGAACTTGTTCAGTTTCAGCTTTCCAGCTGCTCAAGTAAAGTTGTTCATTATTCCGCCCACTTTGTGCAATGAACCAGTACCGCAGCACGATGACATCACCACCATCTTTTACAGTTTTTGGGTTTAAAAGCCTCACCTCAACTCCTCCAAAGATTTATTATTCCATTGCAGCCAACCAGCTCGATCTTTGTCTCGTCGATCCATAAAACCTTTCTCCAGTCAACATTCGGCTCGTTCCCATGGATAGATGCAGATTTCACTCAGGCCTGCAGGTGTCTCTTTTGAAGTCCATCTCATCTTCTACTGCTCATCTGTAATCAGTCATGGAGGCAACAGGTCCAGGAGACGTCCTTCTACCCGGTCACACACTCCAGCTACTCCTGTGGGACCACAATAAATTCTCAGGCCAGAGAAAATACACAATCTTTCCAGTGAGTTCAGGGTCCGCCTCTACCAGTGAGACATGCCCAAAAAAACTTCTAAAAGGAGGCGTCTAATCAGACGAACCACCTCAACTGACTCCTTTCAACGCAGAGGAGCAGCAACTCTACTTCTGAGCTCCCCCTGGACAACAGAGCTGTTCATCTTGAAGGCTGAGCCCAGCCGCCCAGTGGAGGAAGCCCATTTCGTCCGCTTGTATCCAGGATCTCGTTCTTTAGATCATGAGCAATATCACGACAAGTGAGGGTTGGAGTGTGCAGACCAGTAAATCAAAAGCTTTGCCTTTCGATTCTTCGCCACGACAAATTCAAGCAACACCTTTTAGAGGACAAGGCTCCAATCCATGGATCCATCTTGTTCCATCCTACAATCGCCTGCAATCAAGACGCCCAGATTCATGAACTCCTGCACCTGAGGGAAAAAAACGCTTGACCTGGATGAGAAGTTCCACCCATTTATTGTTGAGAGCCACGGCCTTAGAATCAAGAGCTGATTCTCATCGCAGCCAGTTCACACTTGGCTGTGCACGTTGGAGATGATGGCCTGAAGACGTCAGCAGAACTACAGCAGCAGCATAAAGCAGAGACCCTGATGTTCCCAAACCAGACACCCTCCTCTCCCTTGCACATCCTGTCCACGAACACTACAGACAGGAACAGAGACAAAGGACATTGGCCGTGTCCAACCTGCGCTGACAACAAGCTCAACGTTGTGCCAAGAATATGGACACAGCTCCTGCTTTGGTTAAAAAAAAAAAAAAACAAGGATCGGCTAGCTCGACAGCAAACTGGGCACCCTGCAGCACCCCCAACAGAGTGCTGCAGGGAACACGCTTATAGTCCAACAAAGTTCAGTCAGGTCATCTGGATGGTTTCTTTTTTTGTTGTTGAGACGTTTTGTCCTTCATCAATCCGAGGAGCCACAAACAAACTCAGTCCCATAAGCAGCACACCCACATAGTGGACCAACCAGTTTACTGGTGATAAGATGAAGCCCTCCAGATAGAGGGCGAAACGTCTCTATAAGAAACTGTCCAGATGACCCGACTGAGAATTATTGGATTTGGTACCTGGATGATTGAGCATGAACTTTGTTGGTGATAAGATGGTTTCTGGGGCTCGCCCTCTCCCCCGTCAACTCCTGAGGCAGTGGTTCAAAACATCAAGAAACCATCTTATCACCAGCAAACTGGTTGACTGAAGTCGTTTGGATGAAATGTCTAAAAAAAAAAAAAAAAAAGTCCAGATGACCTGACTGAACTTAGTTGGACTTTGCACCTGGATTACTGAGCATGAACTTTGATGGAAGTCTCCAGGTCCACAAACACAGTAGAGAGTCAAACATCCATGACCCCCTTAGCAACTCAGCACAGATGAAGATCTGCTCCACGGCTCCACGACTAGGACGGAAGCCTCGCTGCTCCACCTGAATCCAACAGATGTTTCAACAGTATCAAAGAACAAGGCACTCGGTTAAATAATGCAATAACAGAATTCTTTATTTACAAGGCAAATAGCATCAGCGAAGCCATATTAGTTCACAACTTGCATAACTGTGGTTTTAACGTCTCTTGTATATCTAATTTTGCATAAAACGCTCACACGAACGCACGCACACACACACACACACACACACACACATGAAAGGTACAAAGATCGGATCAATGCAGGTTTACAGTGCGACTCTTGTGAATGATAAAAAATAAAAATTAAAAATAAACAGCAGTGAGCTTTCATCAGAGAAGTCCAGACAGTATAGAACATATTGCTTCAATATGCGTCTTTTCCATCAACCAGTGAGGAGGGGGTACAGACGAAGTAACCCAACAGAACAGAGAGCAGTGATGGGGGTGGGGGGGCTGTTAGAACTGTGGCAGAGTCGTCAGCAGCTGAGAAGTTGAATAATGATGCATTCACTCAACACTGTACACCAGTCATTTTACAATTTATAGACAGCATTGGAATTCATTTACAGGAAACAGGAAGGGACAAAATCTAAGGCATCACTCTGGGAGGGGGCGGTTAGCATTTAAAGGTTGCATCTTAGCTCTAAGACACCAGCAGACGATACAAAAGGGCATTTAAAGTTCTTTAAGTTAAAGAGGAAAAATATATAGTTTTGTTTAATGGGTCCAAAGCCTGAATATCTGTATGAGCAGAACGGGTCCGGTCATTCAAAATGCTAATAAAATAAAATCGAATGCGCTGCTACCACATGGCTTTAAGTCATTTCAAAATCGCAACAATCTTTGGAAATTTAAGGGCTGTGGATCCTTTAAAATGGCTCAAAAGGCTTTTTTTTTTTTTTTATTTTAAATCCTGCACAGAATACTGCTCAAACATGTAGGATATCCACGACCAAACATCTGCAGGGACCAGAGAGGGCTCGTGCAGCCTTTCTTTGCCCCGGAGCAGATTTGCTACAGCTTCAAATTTCATACAGAATATATATATATATATAAAAAAAAAACCAAACACATAAAATGCAAAGAGCAGGGCGAGACCGCTTAACACCACGATGGAGGAAAAACCAAAAACAAAGTCACATCCGTAGGCCTTTAATGACGATACATTCAGAGTGATGCTCTTCCTGTTTTACGATGGACCATCAGACCCATTAAGTGACATCATTAAGAGACTTCCTGGTTTGTGTGGGCCCGGGGACGAAGAAGTGATTGCTCGGGATGGAAAGAAAATTCAGAAATCCAATCGAAATGTGAGAATTATTTGGCTTGCTCAAAGTTTGTCCTGGGTTAAAATACTTTATATAAAAAAAGTTTTTTTTCTTTCTCTTTGAGGTTAGAGAGGATGACTTGCTAAAGATGTGGCGGTGAAGCCATCACAAGAACAGCGCGTCATTACCTTTAGAGCTGAACCAACGTGCCTGAGGTCATAAAATATGGCTGTCTGTCAGAGCGTGCAGTCTCGACTCTGACCTCTGCGATAGAAGAGAGGCTGGAGGAAGAGAGAGGGGGCGCCTTTCAATACGGGGCGGGATAAACTTCCTCCCTCTCCGATCTCAGCCTGATGCTGCATAATTTCATAAGAACGCTGTGTGTGTGAGGATTGTAGACTTTCTTGGTACAAACTGCGATAAAAAAACGTGTCTAATAATACTGCATCCAAACGCAGAGCAAAAAAGGTGTCCTTTTTCATATTCAGGAAACTGTACAAAAATTACAAAAACAACCAAAAAAAAAAAAAAAAAAAAATAATCAATTAATTTTTATTGCTTGTTTACATCAAACAAAACAGTTTGCACCAAGCAGATTG
>JAVCKU010000079.1:172959-185105 GCA_032273985.1 Hypsolebias coamazonicus
GAGTATTTTCTTGTTGTTTTTTTTCTTTGATTTTTGTTTAGCACGTCAAATCGGTTCTTCTCATCCAAAGCATTTCATTGTACTGTTAACTGTGTTAACCTTGCATGACAATAAACACAACTTGAACTTGAACAACTTGAAAAAGTTAGAGTGCAAAAAAAAATGTGGATTAGCTGAAAAAGTTTAAATTTGCATAAAACAGCTATATAGTAGCTGAAATAGCAGAAAAAGCTTAAATTTGCCGAAATAAGCTGAAAGGAGCATAAAAAAGTTAGAACATTTTTTTAGTTAGCAGAAAGAATCTGAAAGGAACACAAAACAGCTGAATTTAGCAGATTTTTTTTTAATCGCACAAGGAAGCTGAAAGAAGCAGAACTAGAACAAAATGTGAAAGGAGCAGTAAAAGGTTGTAAACAGATCTAAAGATCTGAAGGATGTAAAATAAGCTCAAATCATTTCCTGTGAGGAAAAACGGCAGAAAAGGCTAAATATTTCAAAAAGCTAAAGTTGAATCAATACCAAAAGTCATAGCAGGATTGTCCTGAAAGAGCTGAATGTTTTGATTTATGATTTGTTGAAATAGCACAAAAACGGCAGGATGAGAAACACGCTAAAAAATGTACGGACGAAAAGTGGATCACAATAGTGTGAATGCGTCGTGAACATTCACACAATAAAAGTCATTTTGTTTTACTGTAAAAATATAATAGTTAAAACGGGCTATCACTGCCATGCAGCTGTAATGTTTACTGAAGAGGCCTGAGGGACTTCAGGTAAATAAGTTGCAGTGGCATGAAGTGTCCACCAGAGAGCAGTCCACCTGGAATGACAGATATTTACTGTTCGTGACCAACTGGACAGAACAGAACCAGCGTCTTCAGTGCTGAGCTTCCAGACAATATTTGTTGAGCATAAAAATGCTGTGAAAGACAACAAGGGTGCCAAAAATGTCAGATAGAACATTTATCAGGAGGGCTCAAGGACTGCACCATGGTCATGCCTCTATTTAGACGTTTGCTCCATCACAAAGTCAGCCTACAATGATAAACTACACAAGGCTGATATTACAGAGAGCAGCGTGAATATGTAGGAGAGACCTAGAGAGAGTAATGGAGTGAGTGGGGGGTGGTGGGAGAGAGAAAAGCCCTAATGAGGTCAGGAATGATGTAATGCCTGTACGCTCACTTTCCTCCTCCTCCTCCTCTCCTCCCACTTTCAATTTCCTCCACTTGGAGCTGCTTTTACTCCTAATGGGTCCAGTTTCTATCAATTCTTTTAACTCGCTCATTCAAATGCATGTCTGCAGTGCACGCTCCGTACGCTCTTTGTGTTGTGCAACCTCTAACTGTACACACTACAACGGCATTTTGAGGCAAACGTTTAAAGGATTTCTTGAGTATGAATCACGTTTCGACAACGGCGTTGAAGCGTTTATTAGAAAAGCAGCTCAGAAAAACACTTTAAAGTTGCACACAAGAAGAAAAGAAGACGTGCACACTAATTCTTGTTCTCATTTGGTCGTGTAGAAATGAACTGTCAGCTGCTGATGTGTCCCACATTTCAAGTCACTCGGGCTGCTGCTGCCTGGCATGCAAATGTTTCTGACTCCTCAGACAAAGATAAATCTGTATGAACTTACCTAATATCTGTTTCAAACACCTGCACTATAGTGCATTTTTAACACCATACTTGTGGATTTCAGTGAAGGATATTCATATATTTTTTTTTTTTCCTAATCAGCTCTTTGTTGTTTCACAAGAAAGGGAACCAAGAAACGGAGTGAGAAAAGCAGAAGTGCCTCATGTCATGAAAGGAAAACGAAAAGTCGCCACACGTTGGCCTTTGCTTGTTAAAAACTATATAGAATTAAAAGTAACACTTCTATGTACAATAGTCCCTCACTACTTCGTGGTTCGACTTTCGTGGACTCGCTTTATCGCGGTTTGTCAACGCACATTAACATATTAAAAAAAATTGTACAGGACACGATTGTTAACTTTAATATTACTCCCGTGATTGGGACAGTACTGGATACACTGTACAGTAAAAAGTTAACGAAAAAATAAAATGCTTCGGACAGGCAATGCCATTTTGTAGTTTTCTCACAATAAGTTTACACTGTATTCCCACTCATAACTACATTTCCCAGAAGACAACAGGGCCCCGCCCAGAAGCCCCGTTTCATTCAGCTGAAAAACTAAAGGTAAAGTTTTGATCTGATCAGAAAAATTCGGCTCTTATTACAGTGATTGTGGCGCCCAGTGGCTGCAGAGAGCCGCACAGAACCCATCGAACCGGACCAGAACCAGACTTTCAGACCATTCGGTGAATCTTGAGAGCTGGTAGCCAGTGCACGAGGACTTCCGAGTGGGGACGTGCCGCCGAAGGTCTGGGGCTGTTTCTGGAGTTCATCGAGATTTTTTTCATCCAGACTTGGGACTCAACTTACCGCCTACGTCCCGCGTAGGCCTGTCACGATAACAAATTTTGCTGGGCGATTAACTGTCTCAGAAATTATTGCGATAAACGATAATATTGATTGAAATTTGACAATTATCAGTAATTATTGTCAAATTTAAGAAATTTTTTTATTTGTTTTGTGTGAAGTACCCTTTTTCGACCACCAGTTGGCAGTGCAAGACTTTTAGAACCAAAGGATGGACAGTGAGGGTGTGAGTAGCGTGTTTTTCGATAAAGCTGCTAAATGAAAATTAGGTCGATATTTTTCATTTATCATGCAATTAATTGATTTATTGTTTATTGCGACAGGCATAGTCCCGCGCCGGTCAACCGAAGGTCTGCCCCACACCCCCTCTCCCAAATGCACGTCGGCGTTCAAGG
Source organism: Hypsolebias coamazonicus (assembly GCA_032273985.1). Lineage (NCBI taxonomy): Eukaryota > Metazoa > Chordata > Actinopteri > Cyprinodontiformes > Rivulidae > Hypsolebias > Hypsolebias coamazonicus. The sequence goes on from JAVCKU010000079.1 coordinate 175,801, forward strand.
TCTGCACTGAACCAGACCCCAGACTCAGCGGTGAACCCAAGAGTTCCTAGCTGGACCATGTGGACATCTGAGCAGGGACACACTGGTAAGTAAAATTTAGTAGCTACATGTAAGTATGTTGTTAAAATTAGTAGGTTTAAAAGTTAACAACATTGATTGCGGGCTTTGTCGCTGCAGGTTATGTCTGCAGAAATGAACCTAGTCGGACCAGAGCAGTCGGACTGTAAATGAGATACGCTCCTGTTCTGCAGAGCTGGTATGCAAAATTTAGTAGCTACATATACAATACTGTACATATGTTGTTAAAATGACGTAAGTTTAAGTTTAGAACATTGCAAGAGAGTGGGAAGCATTTCTAAAGCCTTAATATATATAGAAATACTAAAATGAATATAACTGAGCAACTTTGTGAATTTTCACATATTGCCCAGAGTGGGTGTGGGTGTAACCTAACACCTGCAATAAACGAGGATCTAATGTACATCCACGTAGTAAAATAAAAAATAAAGCATTACAGTAAATAACTGTAGAGCTGGAAGTACAGTTATTTTGGGACTATTTTTAATTAAAAATGTACTGACATGCTACTAAAATATGGCCGAACTGTGCAATATAGTTTATGAACTATTAGGAATACTGATTCAGCGTCCACATCTTTGTTTTATTTTCCCTCATATTTTTGTAACTACTTCTGTATACTTTATTTTAACTATTCCATTTTCAAAACCTTCAGCTCATTCAGAAGATGGGGGCTATGACTTTTAATTTTTGTATTTTTTTTTTTTTTTCAGTTTTCAAAACAGTTTCTCCATTGAGAGCTTTTCAATTTCTTCAAAAGCAACTCTGAAATCTGCTTCAGCATTATTGCTTCATTTTTTTTTTACATCTTATTATTATACTTCAAGTTTTTAGTATGCCTTTTGCTACTTTTGGCCAAATGTTCAGCTGTTTTTAGCTTTAACAACTCAGCTGTAGCTAATTTCAGTAGTCATTTAGCACTCAGCGCTGCATTTGTTCAGAGAATACAATTTCTCTAGTTTAACATGCTTTTATTAAATGCATATTTAATAACATACTCTGTATTTGTATATACAGTACATTTAAGATATAGTACTAGATCTTTTTTCTTTTTGCTGCTGCTTCTGCAGCCATAGTTTATCAGCCCATTGTAAAGAAGAAACACTGATTCGAGCAGCAGTGACTATTTCCAAAGGCAACGAGCGTCCATGTGATTGCTGCAAACTCAGTTTTTCTAAGTGTTTATCAAACTGTATTTCAAGTTTCTTTTGTCAGGGGATTATTAAAAATAAAAAAAGTCATATTTTGAGTGCCAGCTTGGTTACGACAGCTACTTAAGAACATATTTATGCTCTCAGATCAAATTGCACACCACATCTGATGTCTGCGATAACAAACTGAAAAATACGTGAGGAGAAAGCTGCATTTTGAATGCGTCTGCATAAAGTCACAGTCTGAAGGTTGTCAATTTATAAATATCTTAATTAAATGTAGAGACTTAAAAACAATAACGGAATGAATTGAGCTGCAGAGATAAAAGTGTGTGTAAAGATGCACAAAAACAGGACAAAAAAAAAAGTGCAAGTCCTCTCTGGAGTCGCACAGTGTGTGGCAGCAGAGCGTCTCTGGCAGGTGGGACAGAGCTGGAATGTGAAACAGCCGGATGCTACGGCTGCGGCTGCTTTGGTGAGCCAGAGAGTAAAGATACAGGCTTTTAGCAAACGGGGCGGCCACTTGTCAGGACTGGCAGACGGCAAAGGGACAGTGAAAAGAGATGCTTTAATGAAGGAGAAATGCTGATTAATCATCATCATCTGTCTAGTGTGGGAAACTAACAGCGTTTTCGTTGTTGATAACCGATTGTTGATCCAATCAGATTTATTCAAACTGAGCAGGCCGTACAGTCACCAGAACCCTCAACTCTGCTCTGATTTGATTTCTTGTTGAGCTCGACCCTGCCCATCAATAATTCAGCTCTGAAACAACCATGAGGAGGAGCCAGGGAAAGGATGGCGAGGGGAGTCGGTGAGAAAACAGTGGGTGGGGCTGGCACAGGGGCGGATGACTCTCCAACTAGTACAGTGAGTTTTCACACCGGGCCAAGCAGCGGATCACCATACGAGGAACACGAAAACTCTCGCGCACATGAAATGACTTCGCTGAGGTCACAGCTTCTCTGACAAATGGCATTTTTCTCATGAGTGAAATCTGTTAAACTGGAATGAGCCATCGCTGACTGAAGGAGTGAGCGATTCAACCACCACCTCTGTGCGCAACTATTTCACTGGCACCATCAAGGCAAGTGAGAATAAACATTCAGTTTCTGTTCGGTGCCGCCACAGAATAAAGCCTTCAAGATTAAGGTGCACAGATTAAACCGTCGTTCCCTTTCCCCCGTTTGCTTCGTGCATGCTCTACAAACGCAGCGCTCCCTCTCTCCACCATCTCCATGGCAGCAGAGAGAACACGCAAGCACACATGGCTCATCATTTTCACTCTGCATGCCGAGGCCGGGCTCTCCTGGGGGGTATCTACACCTTTCTCATCTCACATTCTTTGTTCAGCTCAACAGTTCCTTATTATCCAACAAATCACATATTCCTCGCTTTCACCGAGTACCCAAGCACGAGTCTCGATGCAAAAATGTGACTAGTGTAGGGAGTAGCTTATGATTTAACTGTGTGCATAGGTAGTGAGCAATGAGTGGAGGGGTATTTGTATAATTCTTTGTCATTCTGTTGTTTGACAGTGTTGTAATGGTATTTGCAGATTTGTGTCTTGAATGTGTTCGGTAGAGCAGGTTTCCTGTGTGAAAGCGATGAACCTGCTGATGCGTTGAGGTATCGGCATGTCAGCCCTGCTGTCACAGAAATTTTGAGTTCTAATGACTCCCTTCCCCGTCTTGGGAGTCCGGTGCCAAACCTGACGACTCTGGCCAAATGCAACCGGGATCAAATGGCTAAAGAACCACAGGCGCTTCTTCCAAATGTCACAGTTGTTTGAAGCTGGCAGCTAGACTCTCTCAGCTTGTGCTGCCAACACAAAGGTGCTGAAAGGACCAGATGTGTTTATACACCTTACTAATAAAACATGCTCGATGAGTCTGGAGTTGATGACGGGACTGTAAATTTAAACGCCATAATGTTTATTTCTTGATACTACTTATGAATGAAACGGCAACGTCGTGGAAAACATGGGGCTTGGAGGAACAAACATCGAGTAGCCAATCCAGATTAAAGCTCAAGTGGAGAAGCAAGAGGCAAAATATTTTAACACATTCATCCAGAGAGCAAAACAAAAAGTAAAACTTGTCTTGTGAAGTGGACAGTAGGAGGATACACCGACCTGCTCGATCCGGTCGTACTCTGCATCCTGTTTCTCCACCTTCACCTGGGGGTGTTTGTCCTCTTCGAACTTCACCTCTCCGAGTTCCCGCTTGCAGACCTTGTCCTTCATTACAGTGTCGTCCTTATCCAGTAGATAGCGCAGCAGTGCATTGTCCTTCTTCTTGGGGCTCAATGGCTCCTGCTTGGGAGTGAGTTCCCCCCCAGAAGCTGTGGGACCAGCACCCTGTGACTGGTCCTGGCCCAGTTCTTTGCCTGTCGCCTCAGCAGTGAGCTTGACCAGGTCTACAGGTGATGTACTGTTTCGAAGCAGCTGGTGGAGGATTTTGTGTTTTTCTTTGAGGGATGTGGCGTGGGTGCCCCCTCCTATGTGGCCACCTCGGACCCCTGTGGCAGCCTGCTCCTTTCCCTCCCCACCAGCGCTGGGCGACAGGGGAGTCTCCAGAGGTTCTGGCTTAGTGGTGAGCAACTGCAGTAACTTGGTGTGGCCCTTATTGTCGTGCATGTGGTTGTGAGCATCGTGGCCCTCAAGTGCCCCCTCCCTCTCCTCCTTGGGCTCCACCTGACCGGTGTCAGTTTGGACCTGGGTGTGTCCATGACTCACCTCTGGGTGAGGTCCGTAGTCTCCCGCTCCACCAGCGACGCTGCTGCTTCCTCCAAGTTTTGGCATCAGGTGAGCGTTTACCACTGAACCCCCTGTGACTCCAATTGGGGAACCTAACTTCTGGTCTGGTGAGTTCAGCGTGTGCGCATGTGGGGGGGCGTGTCCTACTCCGTGGCACTCGCTAAGGGCCTGTAGAGCCGACAGTGAACTGCTAGTGTAGCTGTTAGCAAGAGTGCTACTGCCGCCACCGCCTGCACTTCCAGGCCCTCCTCCACACATTGAGACAGGAGAAGGTGAGTGCAGGCTTCCTGCTACACGGGGGCTGCCTGCCCCCCCAGGGCTACCACGGTGCCTGGGTGACAGCATAGAGTTCTGTTGAGGTGGATGGGGCCCCCCAGCTGGACTGGGGCTAGCGCGTGATGGGCTGTTCATCCTCCAGTTTGGGCCCTGCTGAGGCAACTGCATCCCCCCAGTGTAGTTGTGTGGTGGGGGACAGCCAAAGCGGTAGCCTTGCATATGGCCCCCCATGGCCGCTGGCTCTCTGGGACCAGCTGGGCCTGGTGGGGAGAAAGGCGTGCTGTTGCTGCTGATAGTAGTGTCTTGGCCCTGAGGTCCTGAACCTGGCACACTCCCTGGGGTTGGTGGAGTCATGGAGGGGGTGGAGGAGTTCATTGGTCTGGGAGTCATCCCCATCTCTTGATTTCCATGACCCACATCCTGACCCATTCCACAGACCGGCTGCTCCCTGAACAAATACAAACGTACATTTGATTAGTGTTTCAACTGTTTTAATACTTTATTCATTTTCAGGCAACTATATAAAAAAAAACTAAAACACTTTTAATAACCTTTGAGTTTATATTAACTGATCACACAGTAGCAGGTGCTAATCAGAGAATGATGTAACCAAATTTTACATAAAAGAAAGCCCTCTGTAAAGCTAGAACTGTACATTTTTCATCTTTAATAGATGAGATAAAAATAACCCCAGGTTTCTGTTCAGTATAGCTAGACTAATGAAAAGTCCCATCACGGTCAAGCCGTGTATCCCTACACCTTCAAGCAGTGATGACTTCATGAGATTCTTTATAAATAAAATAAAATAAATTCTGCTGTAGGACAAATTGACCACATTTCTTCACTCTGCTGTTCGTCTTTACGTGCTGGTTATTGTCTTTCCTCCAATAGAAAGTACACCTGGACCTGCCAATCTGTGTCTGTTTCTACTTCCAGTCCTCTCAAACCCCAGCTGGTCGAAACAGATGGCCGCTCGTCCTGAGCCTGGTTCTGCTGGAGGTTTCTTCCTGTTAAAAGGGTGTTTTTCCTTTCCACTGTTGCCTTTGTGCTTGCTCAGGATGGGAGATGGTGAAGAAGTGAAGATTCAACGCATTCTGCTGGCTTCAATAAGTTCTACCAGTTAACTTTTATAAAGCGCCCTGAGATGACTTCTGTTGTAGCGTGGCACTATTTAAATAAACTGAATTGAATTAAAACTTCTTTAAACGGGTACAAAAAAAAAACAACACATAACTCCATTCCCAGATTTTCTCCACTGCCTTACAGTCTATTTCTGGATTAACGTCAAGATTTTACTACTTTCTTTATTAGTTTATAACAGTCTTGCCCTTTCATATTTATGACATCTCACTTATAATAAAAACACTTTCATCTACCAACCAGTTTCTCTTAGAAGTTCCAATTTAAAATAAAAATGTAATTGGGCTTTTGTAATGGTTGTTTTGGAATAATCTACGTCTTAATTTAAGACTGCTGAAGCCATTTAATTCTCTGCTTAAGACTCGTTTGTCTTTGCCTTTTGACTCGAGCAGAGTATGAGACCCAAAGTGAACTGATTATTTCATATTTTGTTTATGTATTTTAATTTGGCTTTTTTTGCCATTATGTATGATTCTGACCCAGCTGAAAAGCACAGATTTAGACATTATTCCATCAATACAGAACATATGAAGATGTTGGATGTGCTGCAGGGCACCGACAGGTTCAAACGTGCAGAAAAGATTAAGCTGTGGATTTGTCTTTTTCATACAAAAGTGTAAGTGATGAGACATACCTTTGAAGAATGTGCATGGACATGTAGAGTTGGGGTTCGTTCGTGGCATTTGAACGCATCAGTTTGCTCTTGGTGTGGGCAGAAACCATGGTGCCATCAGAGAGCGAGAACCGGTAGATGGGACTGAATGCTTGACCATGGCGAAGCACTGGAGACAATAATAACCCTTGTGTCAGTCCATCGTTTTACTTGAACCTTTCTTTTATTGTACTTTTGTAATCAATTTATAGTAAACAGTAATATCCTACTTACAGCAGCAAAAGAATAGTGAATGATGTCAAAACGTAAGCTTAAGTGACACAGTTAGCTTTTGTTAGAAGGGGCCCACAGTTCAAAAAGCAATTAAATTATATTTAAAGCAACTGATTAACCAACAGTTCATAGGAGTAGAGAGAGTTCCTTAAACAAGTTCTAGGGCCGAGGAGCAACTGATCTACCACCCGTTAAACAGAACTGTTGTCTAATAACCGTATTACCTTCCTGCTGGTGTCTCTTGGCAAAAGACATCTCTCCATCGTTTTGTAGGTGGAACCTCTGGATGCAGCGCCTGACGAGATCTTCCCAGCCTGGCTTCATGGACGCTCTTAGCAGACTGGTATCCAAGGACGTTATCTTGCCTAAAGACAAACGTTAAGCATGTTCTAAACAGAAAGGATGGATTTGTTGTATTTCAAACGTGAAATTATTTCATTTCATTTAGTCATTTTATACAATAATTAAATACAACAATTACATGTATGTAATTTGAAAAGAAAAAAATACATATATATATATATAATATAAAATGAAAGGTAGCAGATGGAGAAAATATCTTATTAAAGCTGCTCCTTATTTATCTAATTCAAACAAAATTTCCGATAATTAATAAAATAAGTAAATAACTCATTCAACTTTCAATTATTCTTGTAACTCATTAAAATACATTCATTTATATCTGTTTAACAATTCAACTTTTACCAGTTTCTTAAAGACAGGACAGGGATTGATTTGGCTTCCTTAACATCTGTTATTAAGTTGTTCCATAATCCTACTCCCTGGATTAAGGTGGTTCGTCCCTTCAAACTAGTCCTAAATTGCGGTTTTACAAATACATCTCTCCCTTTGAGATTGTAGCAACTACATCTTTTCACAAAATACTTCTGGTTATTTGACGGTAGTTATTATAGAATTTTATTTGAAACAAGTTGTGAAGTTGCTTCAATGCAGACATAAAAACCGGAAAGAATGGCAAAAACTGATTAAATACAGCCACTGTTTTGACACCAAACAGGCGGTGGACGGTTTCCTGTCAAAAGTCACGAGCTTAAAAAGATAGATCCTGTACACTTGTGTCAACACACAGGCAGACACTTGACTCACTCACGTGCAATTTAAATGGTAGCAATAGCGCTTCTGAACGACTCCTGCCTGTATGACAGCTACAGGGACAGACTCGTCACTGACATTATAACACAAATCTCTCCGTACAGCGCGTTACTTCAGCGTTCACACTGTTGTTTTCATGTTTATACTTTATACTGAATGTTTGTTTTGCAATCAAAACTGCCCAGTTCGATTGGGAATTAATGGCTATGACTTTTATACATTTTGAATCATTTAAATTTAGAAAAATGTTACTCATAGAAACTGAGTAATTATTATAATTAAACCATGTGGGGGCTAACAGACAGTTGATAAGGGTCAAGCTTACGTCCATGCACACATATTCGAGTCTGCGTGGAAAACTACAGGAAATTACTAGAGGTCAGTGACCAACCATCAGTGCATGTGTGATGTGGTCCTGGGTGTGCATACTACATTAATGGCTTTAGTACATCAAAGTCCAGGTGGAAGGCAGATCAAATGGATACTTTACCTCCCAGGGCGCACGAAGTGGGAACAACGAACTGGTTCAGTCCTAGGGGTATTTAAATGATGTAATAAATGTTAAACATATAACTTCAATGTGAGGTGATTTATGGGCAGGAGATGTGGGATAAAATGCTGTTGGGGGGTTAGTGAGTCACTATATTACTCTTAACACGCTGCAAAGTTTCACTTCGAGAAACAAATGTGTGAGGGGAAAAAAAAAATCAATATTAGAGGAAGGTGCAAATTAAAACCATTGGTTTAGTTCCCCAAGTTTGGTCTCTGCTGTATTAATGTGTAGACCCGAGCCGTCCGAGTGTTTTTTGTACCTTGCAGGTCCTGGCGTGTAGTGAAGCTCTCATGCGTGGGAAGCGCAGGCCTTTCCTTTGTGGGCACCCTCCGAGCAACGCAGATCAGACACGACTGAAAGTCTTGGGGCGAGAGGGGGAATGAATGGGAAATAGACGGGATGGGTGGAGGAGGTAACAAAGAGGACAGGGCAGAGGAAAGATGGGGGGGTGTGAGAGGGGAGAACGGGGGCGTGAAGGATAGAGGTAGAGGGATGGAGCGATAATGAAATGCATGTTATTCCCAGGCAGCATAATTAATACAGTTATTAATGAGCATGGGGATCGAGGCTCTGCTCCTTTCATGAGGAGCAGCTATTGCTGGCAAGGGAAATGATGTAGTGTGACCTTTGAGGAGTTGTGTGTGTGTATATGTGTGCATATGGTTTCAGCCAAAGTGTCATTTCACAGTGACAACCCCTCCCTCCAGACCGACTTCAGACTGTCAAAAAAATGACCATCTTACTTTCCTGTGCCAGTAACATCCACAATCCTAGGAGCTATTGGCTTCACACACCAACATGCACACAAATCTCTTACAGTGTAAATGTTTATGAAGCGTTCACACTATTGATCCATTTTTCTTCCGTACGTTTTTCAGCATCTTACTCGTTCCACAATTTTTATGCTATTTCAACAAACCACATATCAAAATGTTCAGCTCTTTCAAGAGAAGGGTGATATGACTTTTAGTACTGGTGCAATTTTAGCTTTTTGAAATATTTAGAATTTTCTGCTACTTTTTTTTTTTAATTCAATACATATATTTAAATTCGAATTTAAATTTTTTTTCAGCTACTTTCAGCTTTTTTGTGATCCTTTCAGATTCTTTCTGCTAACTAGAACATTTTTCTGCTTCTTCTAACTTTTTTCTACTAATTTCAGCTTATTATGCTCCTTTCAGCTTTTTTATGCAAGGTTCAGCTTTTTCTGCTATTTCAGCTCCTATTTAGCTGTTTTACGCTAATTTTAGCTTTTTTGACTAATTCCACATTTTTGCACTAATTTCAATGTTTTTCAGCTTAACTGAGCAAAAATGTGCCCTCCACTTCCTTAGTTTAATGTAATTTAAT
>JAVCKU010000079.1:244968-255264 GCA_032273985.1 Hypsolebias coamazonicus
TTTAGAGATTTTTTTTTTTTTTTTTTTTGCAACACATTCATAATCTCTCCTTAACCTTTTCACTTAAAAAGATGTGGATCATCTTCAATTTTTTTTTCATCCATGAAACAAAGTTTACTCCCTGCTCTGGATCTAGTTTAGAGGAGTACAGACAGGATAAATAAAAATAATAAAATGAGAATCTCATGTGGCTAATCCTCATTTAGCAGAAGGGGTTGGATGTGTCACCACCATGGGCCATCAGAGAGCATTGAAACAACTCCGCTGCCTATCAGCCCTCACACGCAGCTTATCTGTGCGTGCACACAAATGGAAAACAGAAGCCGTGCTAGCTGTGCGCAGGATGATGGATTATCAACCACTCCTGTTTATTTATGCTGCACCGGATGAAGGAATATGCTCAAAGGCCTCATGCATACACCTCATGTATGGCAAGTACAATCAACCGTAAAATAAGGTTGCATGTAATGAATGAGCAATAGGTTCACACACACCAACACACACATGCGCGCGTGTCGTTTTGTTGGAGGAACCTTGTCTTGATTAACCTGGCCAGGGGAGGCCGACATGCTTTCCTTTTGACGTCATGTTCCCTGTGTGGCTCAGTGGAAGCCATCAATTTTAGTTTGTCTCTTTGATTCTTTTGCTAATCTTTGTCCAGACTTTTTTAAAGGGAAGTGCTGAGAGATGTGTGTTTTTTTTTTTTTAACAGCACAGTTTCCTTTTTGTTTAGTTAAAAACTGCATCGAGAAGCTTGAGTTGAGATGAAAAACATCCTTTGATTCACGGCTAATTTTAATTAAATAAACAGTTCAATGCATTCGCAGTGAGCATCCTGATCTTGTCAGGATTCATTTCTCCAAAGCTCATCTCTCCCTTGGCAATTTTCTTTTTCCACAAAGTATCAGAAAGTCCACGGATCTTGAGTGGATGCAGAGATGCTATGCCTGATTACAGTGAGAGGTCAGCTCTTTGATGCTGCCACGGTGAAATTTGTTATACGTTAAGCCAGTGCTAATGTGATTATGGACACTGATCCATTAAATCTACTGTAAAATGCAGCTCGCACCAGTTTTGAAACCGACACCGAGAAGAAACGCGAGAGGTAAAAACATTAAAGATGCTTTGATGTGATGTTTAACCGATCTGCAGCGAACAGAGGAGAATGATCATAACACGCATTTTGGACCAAAGCGAGCCGGACAGGCCTGTGTGAAAAATGACATGTGGGATTTTCTCTCTGGTTTCGTGCAGCGCCATTGTAGCATGTGCGTGAAAAGGGGCAACTGCCTGTCATGATTACCCTGGAGGACGTTTATCAAGGCAATAAAAAGAGGTTCTGTGTGGCAGAAGGGGACTGTGGAACTCCCCCGCCTACGCTGGGATCAGTCTACCACCTGATGGCTTTGTGCCATGGTTGATGTGGAAAATGTTTCTCTGATTTGTTTAAAAAAAAGTGTTTCAAAAATGTTTTCCCAATGAGCCTTGTAGACTTAATGCTTTACTGAGAGAAAACAAAGCAGTGGATTTTTTTTTTGTTTTGTTGCTAGTAGGGAAAGTTGACTTTAGAAATAATTGTGTGAATGTTTACGAAGCATTCACACTATTGAGATCCATTTTTCTTATGTACGTTTTTCCAGCATCTTTCTCGTTCCACAATTTTTGTGCTATTTCAAGAAATCTCTATAAAAACATTCAGCTCAGTCAGGAGAAGGGTGCCATGACTTTCGGCATTGCTGCAACTTTAGCTTTTTGAAATATTTAGTCTTTTCTGCCACTTTTTTTCCTCATATGAATTGAGCTCATTTTGCATCCTTCACATCTTTAGATGTGTTTACAACCTTTTACTGCTCCGTTCACATTTTGTTCTGGTTCAGCTTCTTTCAGCTTCCTTGTGTAAATTAGAACCTTTTTTTTTCTAACTACATTCAGCTACTTTCAGCTGTTTTGTGCTTTCAGATTCTTTTGGCTAACTACAACATTTTTCTGCTTCTTCTAACTTCTTTCAGCCAATTTCACCTGGTTATGCGCCTTTCAGCTTATTTCTGCTAGTTTCAGCCTTTTCTGTTATTTCAGCTACTCTTTAGCTGTTTTATGCTAATTTTAGCCTTTTCAGTTGATTCCACATTTTTGGCACTCATTTCAACTTTTTTCAGCCTAATTCAGCAAAAATGTCGTCTCTAACTTTGTTTTGGTAATTTAAGAATTTTTCTGCCTTTTTAGTTACTTTTCAGCTGTTTGTGTGTGTGTGTGCTAATTTGAGCCTTTTTTCAGATAATTTCCATCTTTTTGTGCTCATTTCTGCTTCTTTCAGCCTAAATTGGTAATTTAAGCTTGTTTATACCTTTTCAGCTGCCTTCTTAGCATTTTTTTAGGTACTGTATTTACAGCTGTTTTCAGATAAATTCACGTTTTTCAAGATAATTTCTGCTACTTTCAGCCTAATTAACTTTTCTCTGCTAATTTCAGCGTATTATGCTCCTTTCAGCTTAATTATGCAAGTTTCAGCTACTATTCAGCTGTTATTATGCTAAATTGAGTTTTCAGCTAATTCCACATTTTTTTAGCCTGTTTCAGCTCTTTCCGCTGCCTTCTGGTTAAAGCTTTTTTCCTGCCTTTCATCTACTTTTCAGCCATTTTTTTTGGGCAAATTTAAGCTTTTTTCAATGCCACTTTAAAAAAATGTCTGCTAATTTCTGCTTATTTAAACTTACTTCAACAAATATGTGTTCTTTCTTTTTTTCTTCTGTTAAATTAGAGTTGAGTTCTTCCATTTCAGCTACATTTCAGCATGCATTTAGCTAATTTCAGCTGTTTCTCAGCAACAATAAGCGTTCACGCTGCATTTTCACAGGAACTTGCCATATATATATTGTAAATCATTTAAAAAAGGGGAGAAAAGGAGAGATTACTCCTCCTATAATCTTCCTTTAACCCTCAAAGTGCATAAAAAACCAACAACACTTAAATAAACAACGATAAGTAGTTTAAGTTATCAGTATGGCATCTCATTGAAATCCAAAAAGTGCAAGGCCTCTTAGTCTGACCAATAATGCAAGAAAGGTGTGGTGACTCAGTAATCTCTTTAAACAAGCTCCCTGGCAAAACCCTGAGCACCCCTGGGCCCTGGAGCTTTGCCAAAGGAAACTGCATCCCCCACCAATCAGATCCCATCTTTGATAAACCTCAATGATGACATCAACATCTCCCCCCTCTCTAAAATAACATCCCAGTGGTCTCCCCTCATTAGCATGAGCAGTGTAGTTCGCAGAGAGAATAATAATGTGCTCTCTCCTTCACTTGGACTGGAGTATTTGGGTTGAAACCACAATACCCCGACCAGCAGCCAAACAAAACAACGCTAAGAGGGAAGGTGGTCAAAGCACCACACTTCAAGGCAGATTCGTCTCTATTGTGCCCTCACCAAAAAGGATTTCCAGACCGTTGTTTGTGCCAGAGACGTTAAAGAGCCGAAGCTGTCGGTAATATCTGTCGAACAATGACGACGGCTGCAGACTGGGAAGTCAGCGGTGACGGTGGGTGACCAGTAAAATAAAAACAAGCTGTTTCACAGAGAGCGTCCACTCGGGTTGGATAAAATTCAAGGGAGTTTGTGGGGAAGTTCAAGGAGCGAGCACGCTCGTGAGAATGAATGAAGTGCCTTGTTGTTTTACGGGGCAGCAGAGAATTCAAACAAACACTCCACTCCGTCTCTTTACTAGCAAGGTATTCCGTGATAGGACGTCGAACTCTGACATAATAATTAGTGATCATTTTATGAAGCGGGGGCATGGTTTATGCTTCCCGAGGGTCCGGTCCGGGCCAGGCTCCATAGAGTTCTGAGTTCACGCAGGGATTTATTTCTGAAAAAAAAAACAAGCAAGAACTCATGCAAAATCTCAACAAATCTGGATTTTTTCATTCTGGATGATAGTTTGTGAACATGTTTTGCATCTTTTGCTGATGTCTTGTCCCACTGAGATAAAGAAAGCCCTTCTTATAAACCCGGTGAGATGAATGAAACTTTAAGTCTGCAACCTTTACAACTGGTAGAACCACTTTTACATCTATCCTACTAAATATAACTTTTAAAGAGACAAAAATTGTACTTTTAAATTACGATATAAATATAAAGTTTCATTATTGAATTTACTGTACATTTTTACTGTATTTTTCACCAAACAAGTTGCACCTTTTTGCATAAATTTGCAAGTCCTGCGACATACACTGAAGCAATGTATTTGTTTTTTTCCCATATTTATAACCCAATTTTTGGCTGAGATCTGATGATTTCATTCATTCTGACATTGAAAGTATTGAACACTACCGTTTTCAGCCACTAGAGGGCCCTCGACGAAAATGGCAAGCCAAGTGTCTCATTAATAGGTAAAAGTGGCTATTAATGAGACACTTGTCTTGCCATACAAAGCCACCTTCGTCTCGTCTGGTACTCCTGGAGCAAACGTCGCATCAGCTGCATTTCGCTGCGCCGCCCAGGCGAAATGCAGCTGATTTGACCATTAAAGTGCATTTATTGAGGAAAAGCTCAACTGAGACACACCTTTACAAAATAATTGTTTTTAAGTGTTAATCTTGTTAAATTTTTGTTAAAGTCCTCCCGTGCATTCTCCCGCAGCCACCATTTGGCAGCCAATCAATATTTGGCACAACACCGGCCCACGTATCCTGGTGGTCAGTGGTGACGTATAATAGATGTGACTTATTTATGCTTTTTTCCCCACTTTATTAGACATTTTTGGACTGATACGACTCATACGGCAGTGCAATGTGTATGGTGGCAAGTACGGTAATAGCTTTTGTTCAGAAAACAACAACAACAACTAAATAAAAACAAACAAACAAACAAACAAACAAACAAACAAACAAAAATCTGTATAGCTCCTTACCAGAAAACTATATAGATCTTGTACAAATTATTTTTTAGCTTGTTTATTCATATGAGAAAATTTATTCAAGCTATTAGCCAACATTACAGTAAAATGAACATATAGGTTGCATCTTAACGTTTCTGTAACGTTTAACATAAAAAAGACCAGTTTGCTGATTAATTAGGGCTTAAATGTCCTCAAATAAAAGCCCACAATCTGTCATTGAACTTAAGCTTTTATAAGAGCTAGGTCTTGATAATAATAATCATTATTCTAAGAATAACAGACTGTATTTTACAGATATGCCTGTTTTTGATGCAATAAAATTCCTTTTTTTTTGTTTCAGTTGATGTGCAAACTTTCAGCCTCAAGTTTGGTGAAATAATTGAACACATTTTCTAATAGAGTTGGAAGCATTTGCACTGATAAACAGGCAACAAGCTAAAAATCTATTAGCTCAGCAGTAAAACTGATTATTATATTTTAATCATATTTGAGGTAAACCTCAAGCCCTACTTTGGTCATTCTGGTTCAAATATGATGGGAAGCTGTGCACACAGGGCATTCATATTAATTGATATTAGTCATTTATGGTACATGAGTTCAAATAGGCATCCTAACCCACTTAAATAAATGACCTCCTCTGGATGAGAAGAATGCTAATAAATACCTATCTTTAGGCAGTTTCAATCAGGTTCATGCAGTGTTTGGTCAAAGATACAGGGACTGAACACCAGAGCTGCAGGTTGCAGAACTCTGCATTTCCTTGTCAAATATTCTGTAACAAATCAACGATATTTTGGTGTAAATTATTGGTTTTTTGACGATTCATCCGGAAAGGTTCTTCAAGCCTGATGCATCAGAAAAATAGAAAACGAAGCAAAACTTTGAGGAGCAACTGCAACAAGAACATCTACACCACAAATAAAACATGCAACCTTTATTGTTACAAACACATGCAATATATAAATCTGAATGTTTATAAAGCATTCACACTACTGTGTGAACTACTTCAACAAACCATTCATCAAAATGTTCAGCTCCTGTAGAACAACCCTCCTATGACTTTTGGTATTGGTGCAACTTTAGCTTTTTGAAACATTTAGCCTTTTCTGACATTTTGTTTTCATAGAAAACAAATTGAGCTCATTTTACATCCTTCACATCTTTAGATCCGTTTACAACCTTTTACTGCTCCTTTCAAATTTTGCTCTGCTTCAGCTTCTTTCAGCTTCCATGTACACACTCAAACTTTTTCGGCTACTTTCAGCTAATTTCAGATGTTTTTCACCTGTTTTGTGCTTCTTTCAGATTCTTTCTGCAAGCTACAACCTTTTTGTGCTTCTTCTAACTTCTTTCTATTAATTCCAGCTTGTTATGCTCCTTCCAGCTTATTTATGCAAGTTTAAGCTTTTTCTAATATTTCAGCTACTATTTAGATGTTTTTATTGCTAATTTAAGCTTTTTCAGCTAATTCCACATTTTTTTGCCCTAATTTAGACTATTTTCAGCACAATTCAGCAAAAATGTGCTTTCGCCACTTCTGGGAATTTCAGCTTCTTTCTGCCATTTTTATACTTTTCAGCAGTTTTTTTTTTTTTTTTTTTTAAATTTTTGCATTTTTCAGATAATTTCTACTTTTTTGTGCTCATTTCTGCTTCTTTCAGTCTAACTGGGCAAACTTGTGTTGTGTCTGCTTTCGTCTACTAGTTTCAGGTTGTTCTACCTTTTATACCATTTTAGAATGTTTTGAACAAATTTCAGCTGTTTTCAGATAAATTCAAGTTTTTTTGTGGTAATTTCTGCTACTTTCAACCTAATTATTTATGCTAATTTCAACTTATGTTCCTTTCAGCTTGTTTCAGCTTTTTTTTTTTTTTTTGCAATTTCAGCTACTATTTAGCTGTTTGTATGCAAATTTTTGCTTTTTCAGCAAATTCCAGTTTGTTGGTTTTTTCCGCTCATTTAAGCTTTTTTTTCTGCCTTTTTGGCTACTTTTTAGATGTTGTTTGCTAATTTTAGATAATAATAATAATAATAATAATAAAAAAAATAACCTAATTTCCTATTTTTTGTGCTCATTTCTGACCAAAGTCAGCAAACGTGTTCTTTCTGCTTTCTTCGGCTAATTTAGGCGTCTCCCTCCTTTTCAGCTAAAATTCAGTGTATTTTTTAGATAATTTCAGCAATTTTTCAGCAAGTTATTCAACAATAAGCACCCATGCTGCATTTTCACAAGAAATGTAATTTCTCTAGTTGTGATTTGTGATTTTTTTACTTGCCTTTACTTCAATGGACTTGCCTCTCACACAGTGATGGCTGGACATGGGCACCAGTGACCCCAGTGACCTGGAAAGGAAGAAGCGGGTAAAGATAATGGATAGATTAATTTTTACTCATCTGACTGACTGCGTCACAAAATGATCAAATGTAACCACTTTGGACTGTTAGAATTAGACCTGTCTGACGTGCATCCAGTAGATGGCGCTGCAGGTGCGTAAAAACGCTCTCCAGGTTTGCGGCCTTCCCGAGAGGAGAGGAGGCCAGAGGAGACACCTGAGCACCTCCTTTTCTCATCAATTAGCCAAGAGAACATCGCTCTCCTGAGAAATTCCCAACAAAAGAGGCTTTTAGGACAAACCTCACAGAGATGGAGACATTTTAAAACTCCAAAATCTGTATTATAGATGAAACTACTGTATTCGGACAGAAAACTGAAAAAATGGGAATTATTATATTTGAACAAGGAAAATAATTAGCACATTTCTTATAAAATGTTGCAAACATCCTTTTTAAGCTCACAAATAGTGTGATTACCACTTTTTAATAATAATTAAAAAAAACACAAAAATTTGGATTAACAGCTATTTTTTTAAGCAATGTACCGTAAAAGAAAAAGGCAAACGTTTAATTTCTGTGTAAAATTAAGAGTAAAAAACACACAGTGGAATTAAAAACACATTTTTATTTGTTTATTGTGCTCAAAAAGAATAAAAAAAATATTTTTAGTAAAGCTTCACACCTTCTGTATATTTAAAATATGAAAGTGGTTCAACATAATACAGTAAAGGAATATTAAAATATAATACAAACCAAAGTTAAATAGCTTATTTTCCAACTGCATAAGTAAAGTCAAATTAAAATAAATGTAATAAAAGGAATACAATATACTGTGTATCAGAAATGAATTTTACTGTAACACTGCACAAATATGTAATAATAATAATAATAATAATAATAATAATGCTTGCCACAGTGAATCATTGACCACATTTTTATTGATCACCTCTGCGCTCAGCTCTCTGCTGTGCGGTAAATTGGCCTACAGTAAATGTCCAAACGCCCTCCAGCGAGTGATCGATAATCTGGGCGGTTTGGGACCGTGGCGTTCGAGTCACATGACGGCAGATTCCATGAGAGAGGCAACACGACGGGTCCAACCTTGACACTAAAAGGGATATAGAGTTTCAAGACGCAGAGAAGCTCGGGTTTCGGCCCCAGCGCTGAGGTGCACACAATTAATGAAAGCAGGAAAATAACAGTTGGGACGTCTGCAAGTCAGAACAAATAGACATTTTAGTTTGTGAGACATAAAAATACATGAATATAACTCTCACTTTTACTTCTGAGCAGACTCTAACTCTGTTGGAGTTCCCACCTGTACCGAAAGGTGATAAAGCGTCTCGTCTCACAGCTCTGCCAGGAAGTGACGGCCTAATGCTCCTGCTTAATGATTTCCACAGGATGGGCTGCGCATGACGGACGCCAGAGAATCAGCCACACACACAAATACCGTCTATCAGAGGGAAGCTGCTGAACGTGGTCCAGTGCATCCCAGTCTGTGTTTATATAAGCTTGATTTTCACAACTGGAAAGTAATAGCCATCTGCCCGAGCAGGCTGCAGGGGTATCGTATGTGAGCAGGTAACTGATGGCTATTAAAGTCACACAGGTCCTCACACACACACACACACACACATGCAGTGTAGTGCAACAGACTAAAAGAGAAAGGGAGAGGAAGAGCGGGCGCCTGTCTGTCAGGGAAGCTGTCCAGCCCAGCAGATGATGGTCATGATTTATGGGTGCAACATGCGAGAACGCTCCCGGCCATTTAAAGACGCAAACGTGGACGAAAGTCACCGAGTTCCTTTACAGACGTCGAGCTCGCCAACGAGGACAGAGGAGACGCTCACGCAACCTCCCCAGGCCTCGACCCGCCAGGCGAGTGTGGGAAGGAAAACCTGCGCCCTCGTCCTCAAAGGGCATGGGCGACCCCGTGATGACACACGACCTCGTCGACGGCCCTCTCGAGCCGCATCTGTCATTCCCCGCAAGCCCACTCCCCATTTTCATCTCAGGCTATGAGCTGGAAATTACAGGAGGTAACAGAGTCTGTCTTTACCACGACACAAACATCTGTGTAGAAGAATCCTCCAAGAAGAAAACAATGTTTGACTGGGGAGGAATAGCTGCACATCTGAGCATCTCCTCTCTGTGCGCTGATTTATTCCCCTGGCTACCTACAACGGTCTAATTACCCTCTAAGAGCTGCTCCGTTGGCGTCTGTGTAATGAGGCCCCCGCGGACAACAGGTTGACTTCAGCGCACCCCCTGCCACAGCACCGTGAGCCGAACACCCCCGAGGAGCTGTGGCCGATCGACCGTGGTCCATCTGAAGCCACTGAAGGTGCAGGAGAGAGGTCCTGACAAGACAAAGATATCAGGAGCAGACAAGGGCACAGGAGCATATTGATAGAGTGGGGGTGGGGGGCTCTCTCTCTCAGGGCAGGCTGACACCAGATACCTGCTATTTAAAAACAGTGGTTTCGCTCGCTCATGGATTCGTCCGAGCCATAACCGAACTGGGACTCCTCTGCCCCTCTCCTCGCATCTACTTCCTCTGAGCTTTTATACAGTGCCAAGCAGACCAACACGGTCACCCCCATCACGTTTAACACCACTGACATAAGGCTCCATCTCGTGAAGTTCAGAACCCAATGACGCCCCCACCCCCTCCCAGAATCTTCCTCACAGTTAACCATTAGTTACCATTAGCCTCTGGGGTCCAACCAGCCAGGGAGGGATGATGTGGAGGTCCAGTCTACTTGTTATGCACTGTGTGTGTGTGTGTACTTGTTTTTACTGCAGAGTGAGGACCATTTGTGCCATAGTTACCGTACTATCAAAGTGAGGTCTTTGATGTAAAGTGAGGACTGCTTCAAGGTCCTCACTTTATTTGCAGCTCTCCTGTGTTTTACTAGTTAGGTTTAGAGGTATGGTGTGAATTCAGTTTTGGTTCAGGTTAGGGTTAGCTGTAGACCAATAATGGTAAGGTGTCAGCAAAGGTCAAAGGAAAAGTTTACAAGACAGTGGTGAGACCAGCTATGTTGTATGGTCTGGAGACAGA
>JAVCKU010000079.1:275671-287302 GCA_032273985.1 Hypsolebias coamazonicus
TTCCATGACGATCGTGCGGCTCATCCATCAATAAGCCGATTGTATGTCATGTCCAATCTTACTTTGAAAAACCGCAATAGAGTTAGTCCACAAAAAAACTAACCGCAAAGTAGCGAGAGACTATTGTACATGGATTCTAATGCCAACATTGTTCCATTCATAACTTATCAATAACGTTAACACTTTCAGTGAAATGTGCTTTCTTGTTACAATTCCTGTTAAGGAACAAATTAGAAGGCCAATAAATTCAGAACTGACAAGGCGTTCAATAAAAGATCGTCATGTCAAAGGCAGAACGTTGCAATCGTCCCGTCAGAGCAACGTGTGCCTCCGCCGTCGGCCTCATTTCTGTGTGAATAAGTCTGACTCGATCTCGAAGGCCTCTGACTCTTGAGCTCAGCGATGGAAATGAGCTACAGAGTGTCAGCATCCATGAAGCCTGCGTCATTCAGGAGTCTCTTGTGTTGCAAAAGCACATGTTTAACTGTTAACTCCAGATGTTTGCTGATGTATATTTTCATAACTCAGTTTCTAATAGTGCCATGTAACCACCAGCCTCCTGCCACAGTAAGCGACGCACTGAAACCAACAGATGATCTGGCGTTAGGCCTGCAGCAGCACGTGGAGCGGACCTCTAGCTGCCCAGTCCATCCAGTTGGTGAGAGATGGAGCCTGTCTTTTATCAGACCCCATTAGAGGGGACAGCAGTCTAGCACGAGTGTGTTAGTGTGTGCGCCATTGCGTGTCATGCTCCAGCAGCCACATTAATCTCCATGAGTGAGCGCTAGCAGGTGTTAACCTATGTCACTACTAATCGTCATGGCAACCGAATCGTGGCACCTGGAGGTGTCTGTGAGGCTGCGCCGCGTTTCGATCGTCTCTTCTTCCTGCAACATACGGTAAATAAAAATAGACATTTTGAGAGTGATGTTTTTGTTGCATAGCGTGAGATGATTGGATTCTTGTTAGTCTTGTTAGTGTTCCCACCTGCAAAAAGAATCATAACGCAAACTCAAAAGTGCACGTATTAAAAAAAACTGCACGCCATTTATGCTATTCGAAAATGTGCAATCAGCTCATACCAGCTGTCTGATTCAGGAATAAGAGATTTACATGATAAAATATTGATTAAATTATTTTCTGAGTATAATTTTCTTTTTTTCTACAGGAGCCATCTAAACATGCAGTCATTTTTATTTTTATTTGTACCAGAAAGTACAGGCATAGTTCATTGATTAATTATCCTTTTGTTTTACTTATTTACTCAAATTGTTTGTAGTTTATATGGAAAGTTTAACTTAGGAAACATTAATGCTTGAAGACAAGCAACATAATGTTTTGTTTGATACTTGATGGGGGTGATTTGGCAAAAAAAAAAAAAAAAGTGAATAAATACTTCAACAATTGAAACATCTGCAGTGTACTTCTGCTCCAATTGCAAGCTAACTCTAAAGGGAACTTTGCAAACGCAGTCAGCCGAGGTGGACATGAAAAATAAGAAATCTGGATTCAACACTGAGTCGAAGCTCTGTGCGTTGAGGTGCAGGCTTTATTACAAACGTCTTTCGATGTCCAACCCAGTCCTGATCACATGATGAGCAACTAAACTGGTCACCGTGCCAAACTCTTTCTGAATTTTATGGGGTAACCTTTTGTGGCTCAAAAGGGAATGAGCTCATGGGCTGGAAATGACCCACGGGCCACCATTTGATGATTAACTTATGATGTGGGCCCATCCCACAGAATGGACATTAAGATTTTTAATGTTCCCTACCAAAAACATTCTCAAAGTTGCAGGTAAAACATTATATTATATTACTGTATTTTCCAGTGTATAAGTTGCAGTTTTTTGCATACATTTGTCAGTCCTGCGACTTGTACACCAATTACATATGGCTTTTTCAATATTCATAACGCAATACTTGACTGATACTTTAAATTTCTAAGAACTGCAACAGTGAGTCCTCCCATGCGCGCTCGCTTCACTCAGCTGGTGCAGGCGGGGGAACACTGGAGAGCTAACAGCTCTGGCTGAGATGGATGGTTGGCACTGCGCTGCTCAGGCAAAATGAAGCAGTTTTGACCATTAAATAAATGCATAATAAACACAAGTCAGCAGTGATGAATAATAAATGTGGCTTATATGCCAAAGTGACTTTTTTTCCCCTCTTCGTGATTTTTTTCTTTTTTTTTTTTTTGGACTTGTGCGACTTATACACTGGAAAATACGGTATATGATATTTTTACTAAAACATTCCAGGCTAAAAACAAGAAAATTTGTATTTAAGACACATATATTCATCCATACAGACATCCATTTACCCATTTCATCCTTTTTGGGTTGCAGGTGTCACCAATGCCCATGTCCAGCAGCCACTGTGCGAGAGGCGGGGGACACCCTGGACAGGTCTCCAGTCCATTTTACTGGGACACATAGAGACAAACAACCATTCCCTCTCAGAGTTAACAATCAGACTAACATGCATGTTTTTGGTCTGTGGGAGGAAACCGGAGTACAGTACATGGAGAAAACCCATGCATGCACGGAGAGAACATGCAAACTCCAACCAGAATGGTCCTGGCCCGGGATTTGAACCAGCAACCTTCTCTTTGAGAAGAAACAGTTCTACCAACTGTGCCACCCTATTTAAGAAACATTTGAAAATTAATAATTAAAAATATGTTATAACGTTATGTGTTAATTATATTATTGACTTGCCAAGTGTTAGTGTAAATTAAAATAGCAGCTTTTGATTTTGTGAGTTTTGGCTTTTTTATTGTTAGCTTTGGGCTAGCTGTTTACAAAACGTCCCCATAAGGTTTAACTTCTTTAAGCTAATGAAGCTGTTTCCTCCATACAGTAATTTTCCATAAACACATCTTTTTTCTTTAGAAAAGAATGAGTAATCTCCTAAACCTTTAATAAATGTCTCTTATACTTGGTAACCTTCGGAATAAGGGAAGAAAAAGAAACATATTCGGTCATCGGTCTCTATGAGAAGCAGCTAAAGTACAGTGTCATTTCCTCCCAGGGAAGCATCATTCCTTCCCCCATTAAGACCTCTAAGCTCAAGATGACACTATCCTTTGAGATCCGCTCCAAATATCTTCCTTACAGTGTAATCATTTCAGCTGAGGTCAAGTACTGATGGTTTTTAAGAGCTCATTTAATGCTTTCTTAAGTCCTCTGGCTCTTTCGCTGCATTCGTCTGGCAGAATGGAGTAAGCCATGGTTTGAGGAGGAAATGCTTTGGGAGGACTTGGGCCTGGAATGTGGCGTGGTGTGTTCCCAGAAGGCCGTGCTACAGAGGCCCCAGTGTGGTTGCCACACGCCATGATTGCCAGGGGTCACTGCTCGAGGCCGGAGCCATCAGCTCCGGACTCATCAGGCATGATTTGAGGTTAACATGTCAAAGTTTTCTCCACGCCTGCTGGCCAAACACTCCCCCACACTTCTCTCAGAGTCATCGCCCTCGGGGGACCGCGAGACGTCGTAGGGATGTATGGAGTAAGGCCGAGCGTAGGATAACCAGATTCAGATCGGAGATAAAAAAAAAAAAAAAAAAGGAGAAACATTAGGAATGAGATAGATTGTGACATCCAGGAGGGTAATCTTGTGGAAAGCCGTCTGGAAGCGGCGTTGTTTACCTTCTGATGGGGATGCTGGTGAAGCCAGAAGCAGCTAGCTAATGCTGGGTGGCAGCTTTCTGAGGCTCAGCACCCCCCTACACCTCCCCCATGGGCTTTGTGTTGGCTGGCCCAGCTGTCATCTTTCTAATGATTTCTTTATTTTGCAGGAAGAGCTTGTCGCCAGGGGAAACGCGCCACTTCCGGCACGGGGAAATCCGACGCTGGGCCAGGCTGACGCTGGGACCCGCTACGTCTGCGGCCACATCACAGGGGACCAGCACACCCTTTCATCCTGCCTCTGTTTCTTTGCTTTCTTTCTCTCTCTATCCACACAGTCATCAGTATCACCCGTCCTTTTCAGAGCGCCCCACTTGTCCTCGGGGGGTTTGACTTTACTTCTCAGTAGTAATAGTTTTCTTTTGACTTCCAAATGATTATTGAGCTTTCCATTTGGAGCAGCCATGTTGATTCTTTGATAACATCTAATTAAACACTAGGAATGTTTTTTTTTTCCTTCCTTCTTCGTCGCCTGATGATTTGGGTTAACTCTTTAACTGCAAGTAAAACCAACACAAGTAAATTCTAAGAACGCCCGAATTAAAACCCATCAACGTGTTTTTATTTTAATAAGAGTTGAGAAGAAATACGTACAAATGTAAGAATCTGGAACTTTTTTTTTTTTTGCTCTTTCAGAAATGGTTGTAACTTCATCACCCACAAACATACCAGTGTGTCCCACAATCAGCCCCATCATAGTGATTGATTTTGCAATGTATCTGAAACATATTAGTGAGTTTGGCCCGTGCTCGCTGGATCACGAGCAGGCTACAGCCCTGTAATGACTGATCTCACCCTTAGTGAGGCTTCTCTCTGAGGGCGAGCTTGTGCAGACCCCCAGAGCCTCCCCCAAATCCCTCCATCAGAAACCTTGAGAGGGCCTTGAAGAAAAGAAAGAGAACACCCTCCTCTCTTCGAACCATATAGTCGAGCATAATCAGGGCCAGCCTCCCAATCATGAAACCCAAGTTGAGCGAGGCTTATAACCATTCCCCCGTCCTTCTCCTTGGGCCCCTGCTGCTGATTGTTCCAGAAACAACAGATGGAAATTGTGAGCGTAAACACGTAAATATTGAAGGAGTCATGGCTAAGACTGACGTGGAGCAGAGGTCCTCTCCGCTTCATCACGGGGAAGCTATTACAGCATGCAACAGTGCAAAACTGTCCGAAAACAGCTGCTTTGGGTCAGAAGTGATAGCTGTCAGGAACCCAAAAAAACAGGAGCATAAATATGAACTCACCCAAACGTAAACACATGCAGTCCAAAGCAAACCAGCATAAAATAGTGCTCGGTTTCAAGTGTTTGGTTTTTTTTTTTTTTTTTTTTTTTTTTGAGCCAAACTAGCTCCATAAACAATATTCAGTGCAAAACATTCAGTCATGTTTAAAGTAAAACTAGAGAAATTGCATTTCCTGTGAAAATGCAGTGTGAATGCTTGTTGCAAAAGAACGTGCTGGAGAAACGGCTGGAATAAGCTAAAAACATGCTGAAATGTAGCTGAAATTGAAGAACAAACCTAAATCAGCAGAAAGAAAACATCTTTGCTGAATTACATTAAAATTTGCAGAAATTATTTTAAAAAAGCTAGGACATTAGCAGAAAAAATAGCTGAAAAGTAGAAAGAACCTTAAACCACCAGAAGGAAGCAGATAGAGCTTGAATGAGCTAAACAAATGGAATTAGCTGAAAAAGCTAAAGTTTGCGTAAAACAGCTAAATAGCAGCTGAAATGGCAGAAAAGCTAAAACTAGCAGAAATAAGCAGAAAGAAACACAAGTTGAAATTAGCATAAAGAAGTTATTTAGGCTGAAAGTAGCAGAAATTACTTTAAAAACATGATTTTATCTGCATGAAAACAGCTGAAATGAGCTAAAAAAAATGCTAAAAAGTTGCTGAAAATGTAAAACAAGCTTAAATTAGCAGAAGAAAGTAGAAAGAATGCTTGCTGAAAGAAGCTGAAATTAGAACAAAAAGTGGACATTATTTGAAAAAAGCTGATATGAGGGGGAAAAAAGCTGAAAAGTAGCCAAAAAAAAAAGAACAAATTTTTGTTAAATTAGACTGAAAAAAGATGAAATTATTGCAAAAATTGTGGAATTAGCTGAGAAAGCTTAAATTAGCATAAAACAGCTGAATAGTATCTGAAATAGCAGAAAAAGCTGAAATGAGCACACCAAGGTGAAATTAGCACAAATAAGTTATAAATAGAAGAAGCACAAAAATGTTTTAGTTAGCAGCAAAAATCTGAAAGGAGCACAAAACAGCTAGAAAAAACAGCTGAAATTAGCTGAAAGCAGCTGAAAATGTTAAAAATTGCACAAGAAAGCTGAAAGAAGCTGAACCAGAACAAAATGTGAAAGGAGCAGTAAATGGTTGTAAACAGATGTAAATAATTGAAGGATGTAAAATGAGCTCCATTCTTTTTCTATGAGAAAAACAATTGGCAGAAAAGGCTAAATATTTCAAAAAGCTAAAGTGGCACCAATACCAAAAATCATATCAGGATTGTCCTGAAAGAGCTGAAGGTTTTGATTTATGATTTGATGAAATAGCACAGAAAATGGGGAACAAGAAGGAGGCTGAAAATGTACGGAAGAAAAATGGATCACACTAGTGTTCATAAACATTCACACAAAAGATTAAACATCTCAAACATGCATTGTTTCACATTAACTTTGCATTTTTATAAGTGAAGATTATTTATTTTTCCCAAAAAGCATTTTTATTTTATTTTATTTTTATTTTTTTATACCAAAAATCCATAAAGAAAACTCAAGTTTACACAGAGGTAATACAAACTGTGTGCATGTGAGAGTGTGCTCCATGCTACGTAAAATTGCTCTAATTTTGGTAGATCTTAATTATGGCGCAGCAATCTGCGCAGGGGCACCTGAAAGTCAAAGCAAGCAGCACCGGTGAAAAATGTAAACATTTTTAGAGACTGATTAGAATCCAAACCACAGGACCGTTACCTGTCAAGTCCCAGAAGTGCTGGCTAACCTGATGAATAAGTGCGTGTGTGTAAATTAGTGTGCATGTACATGATTACATATGATTGAAATTGAGGTCTGCACAAGACATTAAATAAAAGCTCTGGTTAAAATCAGAGCATCTACTGCACTCGATTCTGACAACATCATTATGTCATTTAAATTTTCCCCAATTTTATTTCTGACGACACGGATATACATTCGCAAATAAAGTGAGCCTTGATAACCCTCCCAAACATAGACTTCTACTATTTTTTCTTTAAATTAGCATGTGAAACCAGAGCTTAAAACAATATTTAGAATTGAACACAGACAGGAAAAATATGTGTAGAAAAGGTTGTTTTTTCCCAAATCAATACACAAATGCGTACCGTATTTTTTGGACTATAAGGCGCCCTGGATTATAAGGTGCATTAAGTGAAACAAAACCATCAGATAAGTCAAACTTTATTAAACTTGTTCATAATAACCACATAAAATCAGTTTGAGGTCAGTAAGCAACCAGAATAAGGAGCAACATGATTTTAAGGCTCACTGTCAATTTTTGAGAAAATTAAAGGATTTGTAAGTGTTATAGTCCGAAAAATACAGTAATCTGAAAGAAGCAGCTATACAAAGTTTTATGCTGCATTTATTTAGAGATTTTCAAGATAATAAACTAATAAAACACACATTTATTTTAATTACTTGGTGCAACATTTGTAAAGAAAAAAAAGTACTCAAAAGGAATTGTCTAATGTAGAATATCTGTTTTATTTTTATTTTATGCCACTAAAAAGCCAATAAACTTTGTATGAAAGTTCACAGTAAATATGAGACTAAACATAAAAAAATTTCTACTGAATTTTTTCAAATGATGCATTTTGAAAGTCCATTTTTTGGTCATGACTTTGTGTGGAGTATTTCTAACTGAACCGTGTTTAATTAGTTATTTCAATTTGCTGCAAAATCTTAAAGAACAAGTTTGTACATTTGTCTTATCGATAGCCATTCAATTACTTTTAAAACATCTACAAATTTATATTTAAATTTAGTCTATATCTATGAAGACATGTTTTTGATAATAAAAAAAAGGGAGAGAGAGAAATTGCATTTCCTGCGAAAATGCAGTGTGAATGCTAATGGATGAACAACTTGCTGACATAAACAGCTGAAATTAATTTAAAATGTGTTGAAGTGTAGCTAAAAAGGAAAAATAAGTCTAAAAGAAGAAAGCAGAAAGAACAAATATTTGTTGAATTTGGTTTAAATAATCAGAAACAAGCACAAACATTTGTAAATTAGATAAAAAGGCTGAAATTGACAAAAAAATATCGTTGAAAAGTAGCTGAAAAGGCAGGAAATAGCTTAAAATTCAAGAAAAAAAATGGAGAGAGCATAATTGTGCCCAATATGGCTTAAATAATTTAAAATGAGCGCAAAAAGTGGAAATTAACTGGAAAAAAGCTGAAATTAGCACACCAACACACACACTAAAAAAAAAAAAATTTTAAAAAACAGCTGAAAAGTAGCTAAAAGGCAGAAAGAAGCTTAAATTACATGAAGGAAGTGGAAAGAGTACATTTTGCTGAATTGTGCTGTGGGAGTGGTGGCGCAGAGGTTAAGAAGGTGAGCTTGTGATCGGAAGTTCAAGCCCCGGTACCGACAACATCAAAAATGTGGGTGGGATAAGTGAAGCAGTCTTACTTGTCTCCACCCTCATCTGCTCCACTCTGGCCCCTTGAGCAAGGCCCTTAACCCACCATCTGCTCCCCCGGGAACCCTAGACATCAGCTCTCTGCTCCACACAGAGGGCTGTGGTAGCTCGGTGGTCTGTGGTTGTGGCAGGAAGGGCATCCGGCGGAAAAAACAATTGCCAAGTCTTCGTGCGACTAGTTCGCTGTGGCGACCCCTGACAAAGGGAGGAAAAAAAAAAAAGGCTGAAAAATGTCTGAGTCATGTCAAAAATGTGGATTTAGCTGAAAATGCTGAAAATAGCATAAAACAGCTGAATAGTAACTGAAATAGCAGAAAAAGCTAAAGCTAGCATAAATAAGCTGAAAGGAGCATAACAAGTTGAAATTAACCGAAAAAGTCATAGCACCCTTCTCTTGAACGAGCTGAATGTTTTGATTTATGATTTGTTGTAATAGCATAAAAATTGTGGAACGAGAACGACGCAGAAAAACGCACAAGAGAAAAATGGATCACAATAGTGTGAACGCTTCATAAACATTCACACAATTAAACTGTACAGTCGTTTAGGAAGTCATGCACAATAATCTTCGTTTTGTGGGGAAGTTCTGATTTCTTTTCTGTCCTGATTAGATGTTTTATTTGTGTGGATGCCTCCTTATTAAAGTCCAGTGTCTGGCAGCTGGGCTGAGCCTGGAAACTGTGCTCGGGGCTCGACACTAGAGGGAGGCTGCCATTGATACCCGTTGTGTAATTTTCTATTGGCAGGTGGGTGTTGGCCGTGATTAAATCTGGGCTTTAGCTTCTGCCATCCACATTATTGTGTCAGGATTCCCCAAGTCCCGGCTCTCCGGATCCTCTGTCACATTCTGTCATGCCAGCTTTGGGCCCTGCCAGCTGGCTTCAGTACCCCCCACCAACACACACACACACACACACACACACACACACACAATCTTTTCTCACCATTAATCACCTGACTGTTCAGATCTTTATAGGTTGGGTTCTTTGAAAAGGTTAATATCTTACCTGCTGTAGATAGCTCCTTGGATTACGTCAGTCTGGACAAATAAAGTTAGATTCTGACTAAAGTGATGAGCTGGCTGGTTTGTGATGTTATTCTTGTTGGCATAAGTAATTACTATGAACGTCTGGGACTCGCAGGTCTCGTCTTAGTGGGCGCAGACTGGGACCACAGCTAAAGGTCAGACGTGCCAAAACAAAGATGCTTCCTATCTGCGTCTGACTGGAGTGTTTGCTTAACAGCGAGGAGGTGAGGAGAGTCATGGGAGCTCTCATCGGCTTTGGCGGAGGCCACTTTATCCACACACACATAATTGAGGAGACTTCGAGTCGGGTTTGAATCATATCTGGACTGTCAACATCACAATTATCTCATTTGCCCTCCGAACATTAGCAAATTGTTCTGAGGTGATTTGATGCTGGCTGAAAATACAAAGAGGATTGATTTAAGGATTTCAAACAGTTACAGAAATATACAAAAAAAGCAACATAATTTAAAAAAATAGTCTGAAACATTTAATAGATTTAGAGAAACAAAAGAACTTGTGAAAAATTATATATATTTATATATATACAGATACAGATCCTTGGATGTGATGTTTCCTGACAAATCCAGGTACATCAGAGCTGAAATATAATTCTTATGTCCTGAAGTTTAGATGTAAAAATAAGTTTACAAGTGTAAATAAGTTTTAACAACTAAAGAGAACAGTTTATTTAGGTCCTTTTTACATTTACAGACAGATCTAATGTACTGTATTTGACTGTAATTAAATCAATTATATCATAAAACATTGTACATACAGCATATGTACATATATTAAATAAAGTCACTATATGTTGAGCTATTTTGGACACATATTCTCAACTATTACATTATTCCACAAGGAGATTCCTAATCTGAATAGATGGTGATCGCACTGCAGGCAGCATATATATCCAGCTATGTTATTTCTTAAGCGTTACATCTTCATAAGGCTCAGCTTGCTGTCATCTCGTCTCGTGTCCGAGGTGTTTCGCTGATTTAAAATGAGCTTGTGACACGTCAGGTGCGTACAGTATATCACCGACGTACGGAGCTCTTGAATAGCACACCTCATGCTGTGAATGTGTCAATGTTATGAAGTGCTGTCATCTGATCTGATGGAGTCC
This sequence comes from Hypsolebias coamazonicus, assembly GCA_032273985.1. Lineage (NCBI taxonomy): Eukaryota > Metazoa > Chordata > Actinopteri > Cyprinodontiformes > Rivulidae > Hypsolebias > Hypsolebias coamazonicus. Next base: position 286,198 of record JAVCKU010000079.1, read on the forward strand.
ATGTCAGTGGACAAGCTGTGACCCATGCATACACACACACACACACCCACATATACACACACACACACAGAGTTTGTGTCACCGTGTCTATTTCTGTCTATTGTTTTAACAAAACGGTTTACTCGTATGCAATTTGTTCAGTGCCGTGTTCGTGACTGAAGATGTATCTGATTACGTTTTTTTCTCCTGCCGTTCGACTGTGGCCCACTCCGACACTCGATCTTGACTTGAACTTGACAGGACCATTTTCCGTCGTGTTTGCCGAGTCCCCCCCTGTGGATGGCCGTTCCAGTTTCTGTTGACTCAAAAATCAAGGCCAGAAAGTGAAACGTATCTCAGCCGGTCCTTGGCTTGTCTTGTGATTAGCATGTAACGCGACGAGCCACCTTGGAACACGGCGTCTCCTCAAGAAGTTGGAAATGCTGGTTGGAAGTAGAAGACTTGTGCGTTGGCGCCGTTGGATTCTCCAAGGATGTGTGCGTTTTTATATGAGTTCAAAAATCTATGAGAACGTTCAAAAGGTGCTTAATTACAGCACCGACAATGTTTACCAAGAGTTGGAAAAATAGGTGTTAAAAATGGCCACGGCTGTTTTTATTCCATTGGCTTCAGTACAGTTTCCCATTGATGTTTCAAACCTTAAACCTTTGTATTATTTTCTTTAGGATCCATATCTGTTTACCTTAGGTGTGACTGAGTCCTTTGGGTGCTTAAAAGGATTTAACCAGTGACCTCATCCAGTATATTCAACAGAAATGAGCGTCAAATTGGTCCATATAGCCACGTTTTTCTAAAGTTGATGTAAATGATATATTTTCTCTTGAAACCGAGTAGTCTAAAAGTCTCAAGAGTTGTCACCAAACAAGTCCGGATGTTTTCGCTGTCCTGTCTGTGCTCACTGGCAGCATGATTATTGCAGAAGGTAATGCCGCCAAATCAAAGGCTAGTTGTGGATTTTAAAAAAATAAATTGAGCCTTTCTTAGAGGCTAGGTTAGAGTTTTGTTATTTAACTCACTATTTAATTAACATATACAGGTAGTCCTCGAGTTACGGCGCCCCCGACTTACGGCAACTCGGACCTACGAACGCATCATAATTAATAAT
>JAVCKU010000079.1:301625-312059 GCA_032273985.1 Hypsolebias coamazonicus
GCTGCTGATCTGTTTCATGTTGCTGCTGATCTGTTTCATGTTGCTGCTGATCTGTTTCACGTTGCTGCTGATCTGTTTCATGTTGCTGTCTTCATTCACACTCATCTGCTCACACAGATTCATGTTCGTGTTGCTGCTCGTCATATGGTGTTTACTGTTTTTATACTACAAGTGCTTAGTGTATTTTTAGTTAACGTTTTTCTTAGTTCATATCTTAGATCTTATTACCGTACATACTTATCTTATTATTTTACATTTTATTGTTGGATGTAACTGGGACCCTGTGTACATAATTTTGTTCCACCACATGTACATGTGGTGTGTATGACAAATAAAAAAACCTAGAATCATTCAGAGCAAACCCATTTTGAAGGGGGTTTAATACATAGTAAAGTCCATGATAGGCCAAAAGCAACAGTTTGTGGAAAATATCTCAAAAATATAAATGAGGAAGCACATTTTAGAAATAACCTCCTTTCTGTCTCTCTTAGGAACACTGCAATGCAAAATCTGTTTTTGTGTACATGGACTGAATGTATTTCTCATGGACCAAGTAAAAAATTATATATTTGTGATTTTCAAACTGATATAGTCATTTTAAAGATACAAAATGGACAGCATAGTAAGTGTTATAACATCACCTAAACAGCTGAGAAATCTTTGAGATCTGAGTTATTTTTCAAGAGAAGCAGTCCACTGTGGTCTTGCACATATTTGGACTATCCATTAGCATTAGCTTGTCAATCCAATTAGAACTCAACTTTACAAAGAGCTATATGCAACAGGTAAGATAATGATTGTTTATAAGCTTTCCATACAGCCCCACTTCAAATAGTCTGAACCATGTATTAAAGGACATTCTTAACCAAAACCCTGAGGAAAAAAAAAGTAAAATAAGGGTATGTGTACTTTAAATACCTTTTTTATTTTTAACTTTTAGAAAGTTTTTTTTTCCAATTTAATGAATAGTATTAAAGTTTTGTGACAAACATGTTATGATCTATCAGAAGTTCAAACTTACATTTCATTTTTTCTTTTGCTCAACCCTTCAAAGAGAATCCGAACGTGACCCGGACCTCTGATTTACCTGCTCGTCTCAGATAAGTTGCTGCCCATCAACAGTCAACAACGTGCAAAGCAAGATGAGAAATCAAGAAGCTGTCACACCTGCATAAACGTGCACACACACACACGTGCGCGCACCATTTTGGCAATGGCATTCAGGAGCTGCATGGAGGACAAATGCAAAAGTGATTGCCGTGTGAAAGGCCCTCCTCCCGCCTTAAGAGTGCGTCTCCGGTTACGAGGTCACAGACAATTAGAGCGAGCGGATCAGACGGCCTCGCCGTTGTCATGGCGCTGCAGCGTGACTCACATGTGCACAGCAAGCTTAGTCCCAATGAGTGTGCAACACTGACTGCACTTTACTCCATCGCTCAATGATCATGTACAAAACATGGTCGTACATGAACACAACTAACAGGACGCCTCTCCCCCGCGCCTGCCGTGACAACTTGCACTTCCCGTTTCGCTCGACCCAGACAAACACTGCCTCCGGCTGCATGCAGCTCTGAAAGGTGATCGTAATTTAAGAATCAGGAATGATTTAATTCGCCCCAAATGTATAAAATAAAAGGAGTGATGTGCTGAACACCTCCTGTCATCCCTCCTGTTGTAGTGAGGTGGAGCGGGGCCTGCAGGGACACGGGCTGACTCCAGATCTTATCGCCGAGCGCTACCAACCCCCTATTGGGTTACATCCATTTTTTAATTTAGCATACTGGGAGACAAGTCAGCGTTCACAATGGAGCCTTTATGAGCCGCGTCACCTCCATGTGGAGGATGAGTAGTTCTCATTACACTCATAACACAACTTATTTATTTTCACTTTTAGGGAGCAGACTGTAAAAATGTAGTTTTCGTCAGGAGGATATTCTTCAAAATTTAAAGGCTAAACATGTTTTAGGGCATCCCAGCACAACAGCTTGCTGTTGCTACTAGCTTATTTTTATTGCATCACACATTTCTGCTGATATGAGTGAGTAAATTAATACATAGATTAAAGGTATAGTTAGCTGGTTAGCTCTGGCTACTTGTTATATGTTGTGTATTTTTAGTGGTTGCAAAGACAACTTCTATCACAGCTTCACAGTAAAGGATGAGAAATTAGGACATGACTATATGTTTGCTTGTCCCTTTCCCTTCTGCACGTATTTCCACTTTTTTTTGGATCAGATCTCGGGGAATACTCTCAGACACAGATCAGTGGTGTGTCCACTTAATTTGGATGTTTTGGCATCTCTGTGAGGACCAGCAAAGACTCGAGGCAGACATAAATCAGTAAAGTTCTGCCTGTCCCAAAAACAAATGTTGCTTACCTGAATTTGGCTCCCCGGCTGGCCTGCAGGCCACCTTATCTCCATTTGCCTGGAGGCCCTGTAAGTTGATGCTCATACCCCATCCCTTCTCCCACTGAGGAAGTCTGCGGACCTTTCAGAGGACAGCTGAATAAAAATTGTGTCATCATTTCAGGCCTCAAGGATTCTCTCTGGTGCTGTCCTAGGTCGACCTCAGTGTGATGGTGTTTACAGATTTCACCAGAGGGAAATGGCTGATTATACCATTTTTATCAGAACTCCTACAGTGCCTCTGGAGTGTCCTTGGACGCACTCACTTTTTTTTATTTTTTTCAATTTCAGGCTGTCTTTCCTCAGCCAAGGAATGAGAGTTTGTTACAATTTTTTTATTTTTTTGCCTCCAAATCCTAAACATGTTGTCACTTTCATGAATTTTTGTCTGTCTAAACAGGTCTCACTTGTAAATGAGTCTTCGGGGCTCAATATGATTTATCTGTATAAATACAGATTGAATGAATGAATGAATTAATTTCCTAATTTTTTTGGTCCCACGTGTGAGCAGGCGTTGAAAGTGAAAGGGAAAAGGTCAGGTTTGAACCATGAAAAATAAAAAGTTGAAGGTTAAGTCAGTTACAGATTACCGGTACACACCATGTTAGGGTTAGGTTAGTTAAATTGATATTTGATTGATTTGCAGTTACAAAAAAAAAGAAAACAAAACTGGGTTTACAATGTTCCTCAAGCTGTTTTGATTATCAGCAAGGATTAAAATATTTGACATATGATGGTGAATTTCTCAAGACATCTCAAAAAGCAGGTTAGTGTTGGAAAGATAAGATGTATTTTGACCCCAGCACCTCCAGAAAGTGATAAAAAACTTTTTTTTCAAATCATTGATGAATTCAGAGATAAATTCAGCGACCTGTTCTATAATCCTATTGCTCTGCCTTCTCAAACTGTGTCTTGTCATTGATTCTCCATATTTAAATATGAACCTAAATTCGAAACTAGAGAAATTGCATTTCCTGTGAAAATGCAGTATGAATGCTTATTGCAGAAGAACTTGCTGAAAAACAGCTGAAATTAGCACAGAAATTATGAAATTAGCTTTAAAAAGCTGAAATTAGCTAAAATAGCTGTGGAATAGTAGCTGAATAGCAGGAAAAAAGCTCAAAGGAGCATAACAAACTGGAAACACCATAAAGAAGTTAATTAGGTTGAAAGTAGTAAAAGTTACCATGAAAAACTAGAAGTTATCTGAAAACAGCTGAAAATAACTTAATAATGCTTAAAGGTAGCTGAAAAGGCAGAACAAGCTTAAATTAGCAGAAGAAAGTACAAAGTAGAAAGAACACTTTTGCCCAACTAGGCTGAAAGAAGCAGAAATGAGCAGAAAAAGTGGAACATATTTTTAAAATGCTGAAATTATCAACAAGAAAACCCCAGCTGAAAAGTAGCTAAAAATTCAGAAGGAAGCTTAAATTACCAGAAGGAAATGGAGAAAGTACATTTTAGCTGAATTAAGCTGAAAAAAGTTGAAACTAGTGTAAAAAAAATGTGGAATCAGCTGGAATGGCTAGAATTAGCATAAAACCACTAAATAGTAGCTGAAATAGCAGAAAAATCTGAAACGCAAAAATAAGCTGAAAGGAGAATAACAAGCTACAATTAGCATGAAAGAAGCTAGAAGAAGCACAGAAATGTTGTAGTTAGCAGAAAAATCCTGAAAGGAGCAAAAAGCAACAGAGATTCGCTGAAAAAAGTTTAAATTTGCACAAGGAAGCTGAAAGAAGTTGATTCAGAACAAAATGTGAAAGGAACCGTAAAAGGTTGCAAACAGATCTAAAAATTGGAAGGATGTAAAATGAGCTCAATTCATTTTCTGTTAGAGAAAAAAGTGGCAGAAAAGGCTGAATATTTCCAAAAGCTAAAGTTGCACCAATACCTAAAGTCACGGCAGGATTGTCCTGAAAGAGCTGAACGTTTTGATGTATGATTTGTTGAAATATCACAAAACTTGTGGAACGAGAAAGATGCTGAAAAATGTACGGAATAAAAATGGATCACAATAGTGTGACTAATGCATAAACATTCACACAATTATTTAACTTTTCTTCACCATTTCTTGATTATTTTACCTGTACCATGTCTTGCACCAAGTTAATCTTCGCAGCGCATCAGAAACGGGCCTAGCAGCTTTTATTCTTGATTAATACCCATTCTTTGTTTGGGTTTATATCAACATGCTGAACTCTGTCACAGGAAGAATCATGAATTATGGACTCAGGTTGAAATACCTCCACATTTGTTTGATTCAGTCTGCTGGAAGCAAGCCTGCAGATTATACGGGGCAAACATTAATCCCTGCATGGAGTAAAGAGTACCCTAAACATCCTCTTTATTGTCGTTTTCACTTCATCGCAAGTTCAGAAATACAGTTTGACGTGCTGAGTCCACGTCCCAACGATGAGGGAGGAGAGCAGGCAGTGACAAGGAGAGGGCATCTCATGGTGAAAGTGGGGTGTGAGTTTGTAGGGGGCACGGGGAAAGAGACTGGAGGGAAGGTGTAAAAAAGAAAGGGAATGGGGAGGGGGGCAGCTTCGGTTTCCTGTTCCCCAAATTCCCAGCTCCTGTCTGCAGCGCAGGTACACAAAGCCTCCCTTGAAAGATTTTGGAGACGGGCGGCGGGATGAAACACATCCACTGATGGCTAACAGATCTGTTCCTCTGGAAACCCCCACCACCACCACCACCACACACACATACACACTTCCTCTCTCATCTGCATCCTCCTTCACTGCAAGGCAGCAGAACGTTTGTTTATTGTCTCCTAAAATATTCCTTTTTTTTTTTTTTACCATTTTCTGAGCTGGTGGTTCAGCTTGACAGGAGTGCTGGTTGCTACATGCCACCAGTTCAGCTCTTAGTAATCCCCGAGGAACAGCAGAGTCACCCATACTGAATACTTTGTCCCATCTCAGCAGTCGCTACATCCCCTCAGTGTCCTCAAAAAAACCATTGCAGCCAACTGGGACAGGAGAATAAAATTCCCACTGGACCAGTTGAGAGAATCCAGCCAGACATAGACGATTACAGGAAAACCAGCACAAAACAATTATTGCAGTGCACCTTCTTTTGTGGTTTTGAAGTGAATGTGCTTAAAGTGGCAAACGTACAATCTACTCAAAAATACATTAATTTCCTTACCTGACAGCCAGTGGTGATTTTATACACGATGACGTCATGCGCGTCTACATGATCTCATGGCGGAGAGGAAGATTCAAAATGTCAGCTGTGTGGAAGTTTTATTTTTCGTTGGTGAAGATGTCAGATTTAGAAGATTTATAGACTACGTTGAGCCTCGCTGCATCATCCCCAGTCGAAAATATTTTTCCGACGTAACGTTACTCAAGTTACAAGCTGTCATTTCTGACGTCAATGAGAAGCTAATAGCCAATAGTACTTGGTTGAGTTTTATCACAAACATTTGGACATCGTGTTAGCCCCGTTAGCTTGATTAGTCTTACGGCACAATGGATAGACAAAACTTTGAATTTAAAAAGGCTGTCCTTCATGCACAAGAGTGCTGAGGATCCCACACTGCAGCTAGGAACCTGGAACAAGCACGTGAGACCCAGTATATATACAGGTAGTCCTCGGGTTACGACGGTCTCAAGTTACGACGTTTCATGGTTACGACGCACCTCCCATTGACTTTGAATAGCCTAATTTCGAGTAACACAGCGCAGCGATCCATGCGTTTCTTTTGTGTGTGGGGTGTTAATACCTTTCCCTTTAAGACCCTGTAGACTCCTCCCGCTCTCTGGCATCCATTTTGTTGTGGGAAACAACAATGTGCCCGCTGGAGGAGCTCATTCGGGAGTGACATGAGGGAAGTTGCTATGTTTGTTTGTGCTCTAAGGCGTGAGCTGCCTGCAGCCTGTAAAAATAGCAGCTCGTTTGTTCTAATAAACTTCGTTGGTTGGACTTACCTGTAAACACTCCTGACAGAGGTGGATTGGATTTTAAAGAAAAAAGAGAAAGAGTGAACCAGCGGCGGAGGGATACAGGTACTGTTTTTTTAACTGTTTTATTTCATTATGAAACGTACTGTGCAGTATTTTATGTGTTTTTTGATAATTATGTAGGGTACTGTGTTAGCTAACTGCTTGGAAATACAGTACTGTACATGTTATGGTACAGAATGTACGCTGGTTTCGTCTTACGTTGAAAAAAACGTGTTTACAATGCCGCGTACCATGCATGTTCCGACTTACGTCAAATTCGGTTTACGATGCCGCGTGAGAACGGATCTCTGTCGTAAGTCGAGGACTACCTGTATTAGAATCCAGTCTTCTGTGATAGACTTGCGACCTGGATATGCGCGCCGATGACCCCCTGCAACCCGAAAAGGAAGAAGCGAGTAAAGATAATGGATGGATGGATGGATGGATAAATAGAAGAATGGAATCCAGCCTTTTCTTGTATCTCAAAATGTAAAAATATCAATAAATGTTAACAATCATTGGATGTTTTTAGCTTTATAATTTCATGCCTACTGGCCAGAAAAGCCCCCTCTAACAACCTTAAAGTGGCCCTTGGGCCACCAGTTGATAATGACTATTGTAGCAGGTTTTGCTGCTCTGGACACGTTTAATTTAGTGGAGGAAGGAGCAGAAATGGCTCTTTTGCAGACCCCTGGCCTAGATGAAGGTTTTTGCCCATCATACTCTGTGCTCTATAACTGATGCTACAACTGATTAGGCACTATTAATAAATACTGACAAGAACATCACCTCAAAAATGACTATCTCTTTCAGCTTCCATGAAAGTGCTGTCACCTTGAGTACACTGATGCCCCTCTCTGACTGCTGATGCTTGATTTGGATTCTGCAGCAGCTCCTGAAACTAACACACTGTGACCTGTCCTCAGGGCGAATGATCTGACTTGCTCTTTTACTTCTAATTGCATCTACCTCAGAGATGGTTGCACAGCTGTCATAACTGAAGCACAGCGCAACGTGATGGGAGTGCATGTTTTTGCTATTATCTATTCTATGTGAGCCAGAACTGAATGCTAAACCTCCACCACATCCCGCCTTTTCTCACCGACCGCTGCTTGATCAATACCCACATCAAAGGCTCTGCAGAGATAGCAGGATTCTTTGAAGCATGTTTGTGGAGCTGGATTTGCTGAGCTAACACCGTCCACACAGAACCCCCTTGAATAAGCTTGTTTGCCTAGCATCCTGTCTATTTGCAGAAGAACTGAGTGGATTCTAATGGACAACAGACTAGGCCTCTCCCTCGTCTTATTCTCTCTGAGTCTTTGAGCAGTTAAACACATCCGCAGTGCCAGTGATTTTTGCTCATTTGACATACGCTTCATTGCATGCCAGCTCAAATATTTATCTAATATTACACTGGCTGTAGCGTTTTGGAAGCAGTGAAATGCCAAAAATATTTCTCACGGAAGACACAAAATAACTTGCAGCGTGTTTTGCAGTGCCAAGTGCAAAATAGGCTTGTTAATGACAAAAACAAAACAAAATGGAGCACAGAGAGAACGCTATGCTGTTTGTTAGCGCATACTTTGTGCTGTTACTTGAACACAGAGCATCTAGAATGGATTATTCTGCACAAAAACACAGCTTAGATCCTTGGAAAGCTATTAAAAATACATTCAAAACGTACCCCCTGATGCCTGAATGTAAAATCAGTCAGTTTTTAGATGGTTTAAAAGATAAAAGCGATAAGGGGGAGACAACTCGTACCAACAAGCCAAGCTCTTTGCTGTAAATTACTTTTTAAATTCACAAATTGTTGCAAGCTTTGTACGTGCTTGCACTGTCTGGTGTATGCAAAAAGAAGGATTGACTCTCCAATCAGGTTTGGCTCATTTGAAAGTGAAATGTGTGGAAATGCTGACATCTTCTCTTCCCTTCTAACACCAGGGGCACCACTAGATTTACATCCCTGTCTCGCTCTCGCTCAGTCTCCCTCCTGTTTTTTTCTTCTTCTTCTTTTCTTCTTCCCAGTTCTCATTTACATTATGGATGGTTCATTTAGCTTACATGGCCGAGTAAAAACATAACCCAGGGCAGTTCAGAATAACATGAGGGCCTGCAGGAATAAAATGAAACCACATAAGCAGAAAAGATTGCTGTGATGCCATCTGCAGGAGCCTGCAGACAAACATGGCTGCTGACTCAGCTGATTGGACTCAACATCGTGTATCAGTTATATGAGATTCATGTTTTTTTGTTCAACTGACCATTTGTTAAACATCCCTTGTGCCTTTCTTATTGTAACCTTTGCTCATCCACAGAGAGAGAAAAACAAATAGTACAACCCTGGTTTTACATTTGACATGGTTTTATTAACTCACCTACTTGAGGTAGTCATAAATTCATGACACTTTAATTATCACGTTTTAGGAAAGATCAAGATACCCATAGTTCTAAGTGAGCCTCAAGAGATCAAACAGCAGAGTAAGTGTTTACTTACAGTTGGTGAAGCACAGGAACACAGGAGGGAGCTGCAGGAGAGGAGAACATGATGGTTTCTTGATCTGAGCAGTTCGAGGGTGAGCTTCTGCCTCAAGTGGACGAGTTCGAGTATCTTGGGGTTTTGTTCATGAGTGAGGGAAGAATGGAGCGTGAGATTGACAGACTGGTGCAGTGTCTGCAGTATTGTGGATTCTGTGCCGGTCCATTGTGGTGAAGAGGGAGCTGAGCTGTAAGGCAAAGCTCTCTGTTTACTGGTTGGTCTATGTTCCTACCCTCACCTCTGGTCACGAGCTCTGGGTAGTGACTGAAAGAATGAGATCGTGGATGCAGACGGTTGAAAAGAGTTTCCTCTGCAGAGCAGCTGGACTCTCCCTTAGAGACAGGGTGAGAAGTTCAGTTATCTGGGAGACACTCGGAGTAGAACCGCTGCTCCTCCACATCAAAAGACGCCAGTTGAGGTGGGTCAGGCATATGGTAAGGATGCTCCCTGGGCACCTTCCTAGGAAGGTGCTTTGGGCATGTCTGACTGGGAGGAGACCCCAGGGAAGACCCAGGACACATTGTAGAGACTATGCCTCTCGGTTGGACTGGGAACACCTTGGAGTCCCCCCAGAAGAGCTGGAAAGGGTGGCTGTGGAAAGAGATGTCTGGACCTCCCTGCTCAAGCTGCTGCCCTGCGACCCGACTTCAGAACAAATGAGATAATAGATGGATGGAAGGATGGATGGTTTCTTAAGCTGTGTATTTGTTGTCCAAAAACATGATTAGTTAAGCTACTTGTCTCTTCTTTCTTTCACAGGTTGGATGGTTGTAGACCAATGGAGCAAACCAAGGAGACCAGGTAAGTGGTGTCTGAGGATTGAGAGTGCAGGACAGATCTGAAGGCTGGATGGTAAGATGTTTGACGGTTGTCTCATGACGTTGTCAGGGCTGTTCCAAGAGAACCCAAGAATGGAAGCAGCTGTCAACTGGCTCTGCTACTCAGGAGCTGCAAGAAGAGCTAGTGGTGGAAAATAAAAACAGAATCCAGACATTAACCAGTTTTGCTTTTTAAGATCTCATCACCTGTATGTACAGTAAATCTTTTAGCATTTCTGTTAAAAACTAGTGCCTCCAACTACACTCCTGGTCTGTTTCATCATATCGTGTTGTGGGTGACGTTTGCTGCCAAGTTGGACTTTTAAACATTAAATACTAAACTTGTATTTATCATTGTATGCATTCACTCAACCTTTATTTATGCAGATTAATCCCATTGAGCCTCGAGGACTCATTTACAAGAGAGACCTGGCTACAAACTAAGAAAGATGACAACAGTAACAGTAGATTTTCCTCGGACAATCAACAATAGACAATCATGAGAGAGAAATACAGATTTTTTTAACAAGTTAAAACAAAGATGTCAAAGTAGCAAAACACACAGATGTAGAAAATAAAAAACAGGAACATGTCAGCATTGGTTTTTGCCAGGATTCCAACAGATTCTTAAATCCATTTAGAGAAGTCAAGGTCGAGAGCTTCAGATCTTTTTGTAAGATATTCCAGGAAGCAGGAGCGGAGTAGGAGAA
>JAVCKU010000079.1:341476-355699 GCA_032273985.1 Hypsolebias coamazonicus
TCCGAGTTGCCGTAAGTCGAGGGCGCCGTAAGTCGAGGACTACCTGTAAATGCTTATGCAGCAGTGCTCACATGAATGAAGAAGAAAGAAGAAAGTGCTGTGTTGTCATCGTTGTATGTTTCCAGAATGACAACATTAGTTCTCTGCATTTAACCAATCACATGTGAGATACAGCCAGGTGGAGAGTGGGCAGCTATGTAAGCGCCTGGGAAGCAGTTCGGGATTAGGTGTCTTGCTCAAAAACTCCACCCCATGTGGATGTGGCGAGGAGATGAACCTGCAACTTTCTGGTCCCTATAGTCGGCTGCCCTACCTCTGCACCATCTCGGTCTCCTATAGCCTCGAAGACATTTTTTTTTTCACATTAAAACAGCAGAATTCCACTTTAGATTCTGCTCCCCTTGAACTGGTCATTAGCTCATCCAGACCAAATTAAACTCTGTTCCTCTAATTTGCGATTGTTCAAAAAGCCATCTGCAACAGGTAAAATATTAACTGTTCACAAATTTTCCACAGAACCCCACTTGGGAAGATTTTAACTACTGAAGGTGATGTTTGGCCTCCCTGTAAAGAACCACTGACGAAAACGATGCTCAACTTTAAACGAACAACGAACATGTGCAGACGTCCTTGTGGAGGAGCTGGCAGGACGACAGTGTTTAAACTGGGACGGACCACTCGAACACCGTTTGGCCGCTAACTCTGCACCTGTGTTTCTGCACTGCCTCAGGGGTCTCCCTTTATGGCTTAGACTAAATTAGACGGACCAAATGCATTTCTGCACATGCTTAAATACATAACTGCTGCTCACTGCTGTATTTATAGTGGGACTCCTTTTAGTTCTGTTGGGGGGGGGTGCACTGTAAATCAGCAGAGAGGAAACACAACTGCTAAGGCATTGCTGAGAACTGGCAATTAACACTCACACTGCCCTGGTTCAGTTTAGTAAGAGACATGAACATGTCTTTGAGTGAATGTCACTCCTGCTCTGCTGTGATTATTAATGACAATCATTGCATCGTCTGCAAAGCGTTGGACATTCTATAAAGCATTCCTTTGGACAGACCACAGCTGGCTATTTCAGTCACGATGGTTTAAACTTGGAGTGGGGGAGAGAAAAAAAATCTGACTCTTTTGAGTGTCAAAACAAAATCTAATAATTCTGTTCCAGGGAAAGAGCAGCAGAAATGTCCGCGTTCTCAAATCACTTTATAAGTAGTCGGAGCTGCCAATTCATCTGCGAGCGGTTTCATCGCACATGAAACGGAATCAAAACATGGGACAGATGTGGAGCGAAAACCACATTTAAGACTCGTCACAAACTGCCTTTTTTTTTTTTTCCCAGAGGCACGTCTGTCGAAGAAAGTGCAGCTTAGAATGGATTCTGCACAGCCAAGGCATGAGGAAATATTTAAGCAGCCAATTGCAGCCAATTAACTTTGATCACGTTGACTGCGTTTGGAATCTCAGTCACTTGTCTGTCTAAGGGAGAATGAACGTTTTTCTTTCTCCGTCTCTCCGTCTCCCTGTCTCTCTCGTCCCCTCCTCCTCCTTCTTGGGGTTTGCTTCATGTAACACGGTCGAACACAGCGGTGAGTAATGAGACTTGGCAGACTGGCCACAGATCTTTTGCACTTAAGTATCAAACAAAATATTTCCTTTTTTGTGAGGTTAGCGTAAAGGAGGACACTGAGGAGAAGAGGTGGGTCAGTGGGATCATGTTTGATGGGAGAAAGAGGCAAATGTGAACAAAATGAAAGGAAAACGTAAAATCAAAGCCAGAGAACTACAAATAGGTGAAAACACTTTAAATTCATTGCAGTATGTACAGTTAGGTTTGATGTCTTGATTTGAACTCAGGATGTGCAGTTTGTGTGTGAATCATAGGCGTTGCAACAAATATGTATGAAGGGGATGGGTCCCCCCCACATTAAAAAAATACAGTATTAATTTGGACACCCCCCCCACACACACACACACACTATTAGTTCACCCAGCACTGCTTCTATTTCTGCATGAACAAATCCATTCCACTTGATAAATAGGAGAATACTCAAACCATAAAGTCCACTCCGGGTTTTCCTGGTTCCCTACAACAACTCTCCACACCCCGTGCAGTGTTTCCCCGAGGTCATCTGCCTTAGCGGGGTGCTCATCTCTGATGTTCTTTTTTTTTGTGGACAGGGTGGGGAGAGAGACACCTCTGTTTTGCGCGCTAGCTTAGCGCTATGTTAATGCTGACGGGTGTCGATGGGGTTGGGATGTGTGAGAGAAGCACAGTATCCTAGCTAATGCGTCTGTATTGTGCGCCGCAAGCTTAGTGTTACATTAGTGTCACAGGTGTCGACTGGGGGGGTCGGAGTTAGGCTGTATGACAGAAGCGGAGTGCGCTTTATTCACACAAGGAGCGCTGTTGGTCAGGCTACTTCTTGCTGCTCAAATCAAATGTTTACTTATGCAGGTAAATGTAGATGTTTAACAACCTGTCAAAATACACCTGATGGTATCTAATTTATTCAAAATCTTCTGTAGGAGGACCCCCAGACCCCAACACTTGCGCCCCCTCCCACACTATAAATGCTCCTGACACCATTGGTGTGAACTTACGTGCATCTCTCCATCTATTTACTGCCCCCAGGGGGAGATTTTATGCCCCTCGTTCATAATTCAGTGGAGCAAAGAACCAGGAGAGGGAGGGGACGGTGGGAGATTTTGTGCTGTCTCGGAGGGGAGTTTGGTAGGACAGTGACACCAAGCACACAGCGTGATACACAGGCAGGCAGAGCCTGACAAATTGCCCCAACTTCCATGAGAGATGGTGGTGCTGCTGGTGACCCAACAGACTGACAGCACATGCAAAATTCATGGGATCCCCCCAGGATCTGAGATAATTCTTCACTGCAACAGGACGGATAACCCATGCTGCACTGCAGTTGTTGCTGCTTTTTACTAAAACCTCAGCCATTTACCTTCTTCAAGAAACTATTCACACTTCTCTGACCACTAAAGTCAAAACAACATAACAGGAGAGATTAGAGCATACATCAGAAAGCGGTAAACGACGCGCAGACTCACCTCTAAGTCGTTAAAGAATAAGTGCGTGTCGGCCAAGTTGAAGATCATTTCTTCCATCCTCAGACCTAACGACACAGATGTCGGCGGGTCCTTACAATGAAGAAGACAAAACCAAGTCAAAACCAGGTAGAGCACAATATTCACTACGAGTCACTCAACAATCACAGAATCTCTTTTAAATCCCACAGCAGGCTTTTCTCATAAAAAAAAGACTTTAGGTTGACTTGAAAGTTTCAGCCTCTTTTTTACAACCTTGCGGAAAGGAGCAGAATAGTCATCAGAGTGCCCCAGACTTGAATGAAAGCAGTAAAAGCGTGTCTCTTCTCAGGAAGGGTGGTCGACTTAGAAGAGCCGGGGGTCACAGACTCGATCGTAAATAATACATTCTCCACATTTTTGAATCTGCGCATCATTTGATGGCTTCCCAGTTGATATTCCTCCTTAATTTTATTTGAATTATTAACATCTTGAAGCTCAAAACTATAAATGTTGCTGCTAAAATATGGAAATTTACAAAGCTGATGAGTAACGCGACACCAGCTGCGACGGCGACACGACTGCACTGTTTGTAAGATAATACTTTAAAAAGAGTGAACTACCTTGTAAATAGTTAATGAGACCGGAGCAACGTGCGCTATATTCTCTTAAAAAAACAATGTATAAGCAAAAACATGTACAAGTAAAGTATTTTTCCCATTTCAGTGTTTATTTCTAACACAGCAGCTTTCTAAAAACTATTTATAGCCCAAAGTTTTTTTTTTTGTTCCACTTCATTTTTGTTTAAATACCCTCAAGTTCTCTTGTATCTTAAATCTCCAATCAGCAAATTGTCTTCGGCGATGACAAAAAGACAACAGCTGTCTGTCGAGGAGGTTTCCACGCAGCTGCGTTTAAGACGGGCCAGGCAGGACCAGAAGCCGGGATTAGAGTTAAACCACCTAAAGACACACCTGAGCTCTCTGCTGATTAGCTATCACACCCCACAATGCTTATGTTTTCACTAAAATGACAACGTACAAACCACACAAGAAGAGCCCAATCCCCACTTCTCCGGGCTTTATCTTTTCTCTTAACCTCCCAGTTTGAATCAATCTTGCAGTAAGAATTCATCAAAAACAATTAGCCTCCTACTTCGGCGAGCTACCCCCCCGTCTCTTCCCAAACGCTGCTGCTGCTGTTGGGTGATTTAGAGACCGGTTCGGTGGGAAAAGGCAATCCTCTATAGCGCGAGCGAATCCCTTCCAATTAAATCTAAACAATCAGTCAGCGAGGGAGTTAAGAATACAAGCGGGCCAGAAGGCCAAAGTGCTGCTGCTGTCATTGCTCCAGCACCACCTGCCCTGAGATGTCACTGCCTTCAGGAGGGCACCCCCTCCCCATTAGAGCCCCGTAGAAATAACACTCCACCACCCTCATCCTTACTGAGTTTAAGCCCGAGCTCTAGCCTGCCCTATATCAGCACAGCTGGCCTCAGCCATCAGCTTTATGGGGGCGAGTGCCTTGATGCCAATTAAAAGGGCTGATAAGAAGAGGGGCTGTGTTTATGTGAGTATGAGGGAGGGGGGAAAAGAGTAAGAGAGAGTGGGTTGGAGGTCACAGCGAGTGAGAGAAAGTGTGCATGTGGACTCTCTCAGATACACATCTATTTATAGTAAGTTAAGAGCAGCGAGGAGAGAAAACTGTTTAGTAACTTTTTTTGTTTATGCCACTAAGATAGACACGACATGAATGACAGGCACACGGCTGGAGGAGGGCGGGGGGGGGGGGTGACACTCAATTCAATATAATTCCGTTTATTTACACAGCGCCAAGACCCAACAGAAGTCGTCTCGTGGCGCGGAAACATTCAGATATATAAAAAGTAAGTTAAGAGCGTTAATCATCTGAGGAGCAGTTTGCTTTCACAGACGCTCATCTTGAGCAAGCACGAAGGCGACAGTGGAAAGGAAAAAACTCCCTCATGAGGAAGAAACCGCCAGCAGAGCCAGGCCTCAGGACAAGCGGCCATCTGCTTCGACCGGCTGGGTTTGAGAGGAACAGGAAGGAGGAACAGATACGCAATAGCATGTCGAGAATCATATGTTGACAGACATAATATCAAAACAAAACCATTCAATCTTAACAATTAAGTTAAAGAAATTAGGTCAATTTGTCCTCCAGTAGTATAAGCCTATAGCAGCATAACAAGCCAACCCTAACTATAGGATTTATCCAAAAGAAAAGTCTTAAAATTAGACAATGTGTCAGTCTCACGGACAGAAATGAAGCTAGGTTGTTGAGGGCTTTGTAGGCATAGGCGTTGCAACCATTATATGTGAAAGGGACATGTCCCCCCCAAATACAAAAAAAAAAAATATTAATTTGGACCCCCCGTGATCATAAACTTATGTACATGTGCAGCGCTCCGTCTATAGCATCTTAGCTTAGCAGCAACTGTGACGCTGTAAGACGCTGCAGGTGTAAGAGACGCTGTGTGCTAAGGTGCATTAAAGTTGAAATGTCTTTAAAACCCCCACTCCTTATTGTCCTCAGCTTCGTGAGAAACATCCTTTAGATGAGTGATGTTGAACACAAGTAAAAAAAAAAAAAAGTCCAGTGGTAATGTTTTTTTTATTTCTTTACAAACACAAATAGTGCCAATCTGAAGTGCATTAAAGTTCAAATGTCTTTAAAACAGCTGAATTTACACAAACTTGATGAGAAACATGCTTTAAATGGAATTAAAGTAAAGCAATCTAGATGAAATGTTGCTTTTTTGTACACTAGTGTACAACATTTTGGACATTGGTGCACGTGCGCACGCACACACAAACTATAGTGTCCCCCTCACATTACAGATGCTTCTGACGCCCATGTTTGTAGGTTCGAAGTAAGAAAATGGTGGTGGGGGACGTTAATTTGCTTCTGTTTTTTCTGATGGTTTACAGATCAGCATTTCTGATAGTGGCTGCTGTGATACAGTGTTTCTGCTTCATTAAAAAAATTGGTTTAATGTGATCGTGTCAGCAGGTTGGAGCAAAACAAAGGAGAGAAACGTTTGAGAAAAGGTGACTTAAAATGTGCAGGGGAGGAGAAAATGAGGAGTAGAAGAGAAAACAGAGCGAGGGGGTCTCTAGTGGCTGTCACATCCCAAATGAGCTTCGACGGAAAGGTCCTTGTGAAGTAAGGAGTGTTTCCTGTTTCAGAGAAGCTCACTGGAGAACCCTATGGGTGTTTGTGTCTGTTCATGTGTGTGTATAGTGTGAGAGCCCCTCATCATGGAGCCACGGCTCCCTGAGCTTAAGCTCGCCTTTTACCCAGCATGCAGGGCTGGGAAGAAAGTAAATAAACAGTGGAGGGTCGCGGGGCAGCCCTTTTTCACCCCAGAAACAAAACACTGCCCCCATCAAACATACCAGAACAAAGACACAGAACACGGGCCGCAGACTCTAAGCCCTCTGACACATGAGGAGCAACAAGTCATTTTTTAAAACTTTAAAACGCGACAAAATCAACCAAAACGGTTGTAAGACTTTGCAATGATTTGACGGCAAGATTTCCCGACTCGTCTACTACTGCACGTATCCCAGAAGCAAGCGGAGAGTTTAACGTACGCTGAAGCTACACAGAGCCCACGATCGCAGCGGAGCCATGAGAATAGAATTCTGCCTTATTTCCCAAATTGTTTGTTTGGAAAGTTTAAAATTAGAGAAGCAATTTACATGAAACAACAAACAGAAAAGCCCGGAAAAGCATACTTCATATTACAACTATACATAGGAACCTGGGATAGAAAGTGACCTTCTACTTTAAAAACAAAAAAGATTTTACGACATATATTCATTTGAAGGACTTTGAATCCTAACGAAGTTGACGAGAATCTGCGTTTTAGTTAGACTGCATCACATTTGTTATAGGCACAGCTTCTTGCTCGGGTCTCCAGGGAGATCCCTGCCTGAAAAGAACGGATTGAGAAGCACTTAATTAAACTAACAATGTGGTATTTCTGAGGGGGAAAGGAACACTCAAGATGTGTCAATAGACAGCCTGAGTGCAACTGTTGTGAGCCCTTCCAGCCGAGCCCCGGCCAGCCATGCATAGCTCGGACAGCTGCAAAAAGCGGGCAAATACTTGCCAGGCCTCATCGGACCTATTAAAAAAAGAAACAATTATCTGTACATCGAGTTCTGCTGCGTCCGTGTACGGACTTAGAGCAAAGTGAAATCCATCCTCCGCTCAATGGCCATTACCCAGAGCTGATCCTTAGTCTCTCCTTTTAATATTTATGCGTTTTGCTGATAAAGTGCTGCCACAGTCTGATGTCACTCACCCGTCCATATCTGTTGGCATAAGAACCCGTAAGCAAGGAATGGAAAACGATGATTGTTTCATCCAGGTCCCAGATGAAAACTCGCTGGAGATGGAAGGAGAAAGAGAAGGGAGGGAGAGAGGGGGCAAAAAAATAAATAAAGAGAGAAGAAACTAAATCAATGTTGCACTCTGTAGGGCTGCAAGGTGATCCTCCTGGTCAATAGGCCAGGAGCGTGTATTTGCGTGCCACAGGGACCAAGATCCATTTGCTTGGATTGGTCACTGCAACACCCCTCTCATCACCCGGCTACACACATTGCACCCCTTGCCCTTTACATTAGAGTAATCAATAGTGACAAACTAATTAGCTCGATATGTTAACACGCCATGATGTCAGCGCCATTATGGCTGCTATTATCCTCATTCAAATTAATACCGTATTAATGAGGATGCCTTGAAATTATCAGGGGTTTATTTTGACAGATGGTCACTGTGAGCAAAAGTACCATCAGATGCTGCAGCCAGTGAGGCGCGTTCAGGAACTCAAACATATCTTCTGCTCATTTAATTACAAGCCTCATTGTTTATTTACAAGTTATACGCAAGAACTCCCCAGACGGCGTGCGTTGACGCATATATTCCACAATGCATGAATAATGTAGGAGCAGGTAAAGAATAAAAGTGTTAAAAATGAATGTGCATCAGCTGTTTAAGTTGGTGTGGCAGCCATACTGTAAGTGGATTAACGTCTATGTGCCCTCAGACAGGGCGAGGCTGTCTGTCGCCAAGGCAGCGGGCTCATCCTACCTCAAGGTCAGAGTCGGGCGGTGGTGATGGGTTGTTGTGCCTTCTTCCACGGCCACGTGACTTTCCATCCGAGGCCCGGCGCAATCGATCCGAATCTGAATCTTTAATGGGGGTTGATGGACTGTGGATTGTACTGTACTCTCCTGAAAGGAAGGAAAGAACGAGGAGGGGGGGGGAAGGGGGAGGATTATAAAAAGTGCGCACATCAAAAGGTTATTTGCTTTTAGCAAAGAAGTCTGATTGACCATTTGTCTTGATGCTGGACAGACAGCATCCTGCACGAGACATTACGGAGACAAATTATTTAGGACGGCCGATAACAAACATATCGTAATTCAGTTATGGGGCAGAAAAGCTATTGTGCGCTGCACTGATTTAATAAACAAGAGGTAACAGAGTGCATGCCAATGAGATGTCTTATCTAAACGAGATGACTGCGTGAAATTATGTTAAGTTGCAACCAGCTGTCTTCAGTGCTGTTTGATGACAATTTCAAACGCAGTCATAAAAACTTTGAGCGACTTATAAAGATATAATCTTAACTGCCAGATCATGCATTAATGTCACATGAAATTACAGTGAATTCTACATCTGATCTGAGTTTGGACCACTTTTTTTTTTTTTTAACTTAACATGGTGAAGTTTAAATGATATGATTGAAATAATTTCCTCCCTCTCTGCTGAGCGAGTTAAGATTCCGGCGTCGATCTGCCTGTTTGATTTGTACCTGTGGGGTGGTCTGTGAGGGCTTGGCTGGTGACGCCGTCAGGTGGCTCCTGCAGGGTGTATGTGGTGGTGGTGGACGGCGTGCTGGGGCTGGTGTTGTTACTCGTCATGTAGGGTGAAGTGTAGGGTGAGCTATTGTAATACTGAGCATACTGGCCCTGGCCGAAGCCAGGATAGCTGGGGTAGTCCTGAAGAGAAGGAGGATGAGAGTAAGATATGTTGCATTGGGAGATTTTGATTAAAAAGACGACAAAAAAAGAGACAAAAATGCAGCAAGAGTTGAAAATAAAGTGAGTGGTTAGTCGGAGTAATCCGAGATTTGCCGTGCACCAGTGTTGCTACTTTACAGAGCAGATTCCAAAAAAATAAATGCAAACACATGTCCGTCCTACATCTGGACAAAGATCTGTCTTTTCCCCTCTTTCTCTGTGGCATAACCAAAGTGTTGAAAGAAGTACAATAGATAATTGTGTGTACAAAGCTTTTTGACGTTGTGAGTGATTTATGTTGACTGTGTCGCAGCTGAAATAAAGCATATTGTGTATTCGTGTTTCAAGTAGACTTTAAAGGTTCAGAGTCTACAGCACAAACCTCAGCTATGAACTGTTAGCTGTAAATGTAGACGGAGCGGTGAGGCGAGAACAAAATCATAGACCTACCTGTTGTGTGCTGTTGAACCCAGTTGAGTTTGTCAGAGAGTTGTTTCCTGCGTACAACCCTGATGTTGTTGTGAAAGAACCACCTTCAGGAACAAAAAGAACTCAACTTTAATAGATACTCACTGCAAAGTCATGAAGACTGGACCAAAAATAAAGAGAGTAGAAACAAAATCCATGCAATATGTTGTGGCTGGATTCCAACTAACCCCTGCGTTTCTTTACTTACACTTCTTGGAAATATTTGTTTACCTATGTAGATTGTGAAAAGGGTGGGACCGAAGACTGAGCCTTGAGGTACACCGTTGTTAAACTTCCCAGTTACATTCAACCTTTTTTTTTTTTTTTTACACAGGTTAATCCCATTGAGCCTCGTGGACTCATTTACAAGAGAGGCATGATTTTAACAGAGTGATGACAACAGTAGACAATCATAAAAATCATGCAAATTGAGAAGAGCAAATGGAAGAAAACGTTATTAAAAACAGCTAGGTTGTAAAGCGATGTAGAATACTAAAAATAGGGACATCTCAAACTTCCCTGTGGCTTTTAGAGGATTCATTGTTTACATTGAGTGCATACCTGCATTTCAGAATTGCAGATTTATAATCATTTACTACTGTCAAATGCACAGACGTAAAAGTGTTCATAGCATGCAATGAAATTCTTACTTTGCATGCCCCCCAACCCACAGCAATACAATTTAAAAAGCAATTTGTGTTCCGTATGTCTGGAAAACTACTGGGTACGATATGAAAAGTCAACTTTGTAAAGCATTGCGATGATTAATATAAAATGTGTTAGAAAAGGAAAACATTTTTTTCTTTAAACAATGGTTTGAGTAGATGAGCAGAAGGAGGCCTCAGGGATCACTCTAAACAGTGGTCTTATCTTTCTCCCTCTTCCTTTCTTATCAGTGATTGGATCAGGACTGATGAATGACAGGCCGTGGGGGTAGAACCCACTTCCAAACCCACACAATTTGAAGAACACAGAAGAGCGTTGTGTGCGAACTACTGGAGGGTGGCGGTGGGTACCAGGAGTGGAAATGCTGAATGCTGTGGCAGCGTGCATGACAGAAGCGGGAGCAAAATACAAGAGGGCTGAGGTCGCCGAGTTGGTTTGTTTCTGAAAAACAGCAATAATGAATATGTATGCTCTATTTTCCATGCCTGAAGGATGGTCCTCCTGAGTAATTAAATCATTCAAATGGTTTGATAGCATCTAATGGCTTATTAACACACAAATTATGAGTTATAGAGAGGAAGAGCAGCATCAGCCCTCTAGGACAAAACATCCCTCCTCAGTGTTTTCCACCTGTACTGCCATGTCAATAACAAGAACTTAAAGGGATAGTTCAGATATGAGCTGGGTTTGTTTGGAAAGGAGATGAGGAGCTGCTATCTTACTTGCTATAGATAACGGACGCCGTCAGTTTGGAGGAGCAGAGTACGTCAGACTGATGACTTAACGGATTAACTGCAAACGCTATTCATTAAACATTTAAATCCCAGTCGATTTAGCTTCACACAGTTATTTGCATAAACTATTACGGTTATTTGAAAGCTCAGAAGGCGGCGACAGCAGCTGCAAGCTGTACTATTATTAGTGCAGCTTGTGGCATTTGTAACAGGAATATATAGTTTCTGCCAGAAAAACTGTCATTGGTGTGAAGGTCTATTTTGAAAAAAAAAAAAAAAAAGAAAAAGCGTTAACATTTTTGAGCTTATTGTTGTTTTAAAAGCCCATTAGCTTGTCTATAGTAGATTATTTGTGACCTTTCTATGGAATCTCACTTAAAAAAAAAATTGAAATATTGCTGATTTTCTTTAAGAACATACACAACTATGTCAAAGTTCATGCTCAATAATCCAGGTAGAAAATCCAACAAAGTTCAGTCAGGTCCTCTGGACAGTTTATTTTTCGTTGAGCCGTTTCGTCCTTCATCCAAAATACTTCATCAGTCCTTTGACGGTTTGAACCACGTTGGCTATGGCTGCCTCAGAGGAGTTGACAGGGGAGAGGGCGGGCCCCAGAAACCATCTTATCACCAACAAACTGGTTGGTCCACAATGCGTCTGCTGCTTGCGAGAGTTTGTTGTGTCTCCTCGGACTGATGAAACATCTCAACAAAAAAAAAAAAAAAAAGAAACCGTCCAGATGACCCAACTGAACTTTGTTGGATACACAACTGTATCTTCTAATGTTAATTTAAAAAAATTACTTGTAAATTCACTTTTTCAAGATTACTTGACTTGAAAGTAACGCATTCCTCCCCGCTCAGAACGTCTCTTCATTAAAGTTTGTTACAAATTGCATTTAGTAAAGAGCAAAAAATACTTTTAAGCCCAGCACTACATTGTGCAAACCAATTATTTAAAGGCAAACATGCAATACAAATCTAAAGGTAAAGCTTTTCTTGTAGCTGACAGCTGCCTAAATGTAATAATTTCATTCCAAGTAGATTATTATACGCTAAATTGTCACAGCAAAAACTTTAAGTAGATTATTATTAATTTAAATCCACACGATAAAGCAGACCACACTCCACAACTGTCTTCTTCCTTTCCAATTCTCCCATTGTCAAAAACAATTACACTGAAAACAAGCCAGGAGATAAATGTACTGTTCTTAAATGAGGGCGTAATTACACCTCTGTTGTTGGAGACAAACAGAGGGGGGAGTTCCTTTCATGCTCTGGTCATCGGCCCCCGCAGGAGGGCTCTCCCACACCGTGACAAATGTGAAGCAGCTTTCAGAAAAGGCAGAATGACTGGAGAAGGTTGTGTGTGTGGACGGAGGTGCAGCGTGGCAAGGGGGCAAGGAAACGTATGAAAGGCAACGCAAAAAGAAAAACAGTGCAGTGATTGCAATGGAAAAAACAGAAACGCACCCAAAAATTAGACAGAGCCACAAATATTTTGCGTAGTTTCTGTTTTTTTTTTCTACTTTTTCTTCCTGCGGTAATTTTGCCCTGACCATTTCCTTCTTTGTTTTGCTGAATGGCTTGAGGTGAACAGAGAGGTATTTTATAAAACTTCTGCACGCTCCGTAGAAAGTTCAACATCAAGTGAAAGTGCGCTGGAACAATGAGGCCGAGACGAGGAGGACTGGGGCTGTGAAGGACAACAAATTAGGCTAATACACAGTTCAAACAGTCATAAAAACTCTCACTGGGAGCGTTTGAGGGTTGCTCTGTGGAGAACAAGGAGCCACATAAAAGCTTCGTGGACCCCTGCTAGCCCATGCTGTTGGGAGTGGTGGTGCTGGTTATAGAGGTGGTGGAGGGGTTGTGGTTCCCCGGGGGGCATGTTTGCACTCCCTCCCCCTGTCCTTCTGCAGTTAGTTCACTCACTCAAGACCAGACACCATCCCGCCCTCCTCTCCTCCTTCCCTCCTGCCTTCTGGCTCCACAATTGGAAGTCCATTTGCTTTGCTTGATCAGTCCCCTTGCCATGGGCTATGTCTATCATCAGTGCACAATATTTGTAGCAGAAGTTCCTATGCCTCACTTGGGAATAGGCTATCAAGTCCAGATGGGGCTCTAAAAAAAAAAAAAGGTAACCACGGCTTCAGCTTCTTCAGAAAGCATGATCATTTAGGACAGAATGCTGGAATCCAATTACTCACCTAATTAGCATCTGCTCAGTCTGCCTGTAACGTTCTTGTCTCTTCAAGCACATCTTATGTTTTAGTTTTTACAAACAGTAGACACAGAGCAAATGAGGATCACAACAGACGCCAAAAAAAAAAAAAAAATCATTTGTTTTGTTTATGATTTTTGTTGCCACAACTTCCGCACCCGCACGTCACTCCATGGGATCGGACATGAAAGCAACAAGCAAAAACAATAATTCGATTGCCCTCAGTCTTGACAGCTGGCCACAAGCTGGTTGCAGGGGACACGGACAGAAAGAGGCGTATCAGGTGTGGAAAAGTCTTTGGTTGGGACACCCAGGCCTGAGGCACATCGCCCAGGCAGATCAATAGGCTAGAAAGAGTAATGATGATGGTGTGGCGGACGGCCAGAGCCACAGCTAGAGGACTCAGAGCCAGAAAAGAGGCCAATCTGTCATCTCACAAGGCTGTCAATTACAAATGCACTTAATGCTAACATAGGGCATGAGATAGCAGGAGAGAGTGAAACTGGGTCGGATGGAAGGGAAAAGAAAAACAGAGTTAAGGCATAATACTTAGAAGATGAATGGGAACATAATACTGTCATTGTGAGTTAAACTACGAAGGCCAGAGAAGCAGCTTTTGGAATTCGCTTCACATGCTCGGCTTCTTCCTCCCCCTTCACTCTCATTCTGCTGGGCCATGTTTAGGTACTCGAGTGCAGTGCACGCTGCAAAACTCTGACTGTGACCAACTGTTTTTGGTTAATAGGCATGAAAAAGAGAATTACCCCCCCACCCACCCCACCCCACAACATTTGCTGCTGACGGCTGTATGGACCGTGAACGCCTCAGTAGGACGTTCAGCAACAAGTGGCGATGTTTTATATGTCAAACATGCAGGAGAAAATGTTAAAATTGAGCCAGCATGTAGATAACTGTCCCTGCATAGTGGTGCAGGCAGAAGGGGAACTTTATACAGGTAGTCCTCGACTTACGTTCGAGTTCCGTTCCTACGGGCCGAACTTAACTCGAATTGAACTTAAGTCGGA
>JAVCKU010000079.1:460439-470940 GCA_032273985.1 Hypsolebias coamazonicus
TCTCTGAAGTTTTTCATTCAACCTTTATTTAGGCAGGTTAATCCCATTGAGCCTCGAGGACTCATTTACCAGAGAGACCTGGTCAAGTATTCAAAAAAGTGGAGATTTCCTGTGGCCTAAACACACACACACACACACACACACACACACACACACACACACACACACACATGGATTTTACATGAACAAATGTAATTTATTATTTTATTTAATTACATTTTTGTCAAATACAAGGACATTCAAAGTGCTTAATTTAAATAGGAAATTTAACATTTTAGCATTTCATGTCACTGTTGTTAACTGTTGTGTTTACTTAGTGAGGCAGGATTCAATATAGACACGTTTTTACTATGCAAACTTAAAAAATCCACTTTATTAGCCTGCCAATCAGGTTAAAATCCCATAAAATATCACACAAAAAGAAAACTGTACTTTACTTTTTAAATTTATTTCTATAAAATAGTAGATTAAACAAAATGTCAAAGTTTTTGTTAACAGTTTGTTAAGATGGACAGGTTGATTTTTTGTGAAGAGCATTTGTCTTGCATTTGTGAAATGTTTGGTGGCCACTAGGGGGCAGTCATGAACTTGTGTTCTGACAAAACAAAACAAAGATAAATACAATGAAACTAAATACAGTAAATGCATACATATGTTGGGGAAAAATCATTAAATATAGTGAGTAGCTGGGAAATGTTGTGTCAACAGATGAACAGTTATTTTGATGAAAAAAACAGGGCCATGATTGTTTTCTTAAGATTACTGTACTGTATATGACAACCCTTAAAAAGCTCTATCATTTCAACTGTGTTTTAAGATCATGCATTGTAATCAACAAGCTGTTATTTGGAAACATAAATATACAGCAAAGAGATCAAATGAAAAAGCCATCTTCGGGAAACAGAATAAATAAAGAAAAGACGAGCTTCAGCCACAGGAGGTGCTTATACGGCCCTATCACTCTGAAAGACAAACATTATTAACATTTTCATGTGTCAGGTAGACATATTTTGACAGAATATATGTGTTTTAAAATTTTAATAGCTGCAAACATCACTTATCAGATTGGATACTGACCCCTCCACAGCAGCCGCAGCAGTCTCCACACAGAGCCCCCAGCAGACCATTCACTACCTGTATGGCACACAGTGCAATCTGGATCAAACCCATCACCAGCAGCACGGAGAACAGAGACAAATGCCAGGATACCACATTCTTTGGCTCTATGCAGTAATCCCACAGGTTTTTATTGGACAGGTAATCCCTGCTGAGGTAAAAGAGGAAAAAAAGACAGTTTGTTTTTTAGTCTATGCACACTCATCTTTTAAACATCAGGTAATCAATTGATCAATCAATTCAACTTTATTGTCCATAACATTCAATGAAATGGAGATTTTTTTTTTTTTTTACATATGGCTCATAAAAACAACACAAGATAAAATTGTCATTAAAAAAACTTTTAAAAACTTTTAAAAAGCTTTGCTAAATCAATTAAAAACATTCAGTTAATCAAGTCTATTGTTAATGTAACTACTGTATATATATATGTTTTCCTTTGTCAGAGAATTACACCAAATATAGCACCATTACTATTCAATGGTACATTCGTTAAAACAATGATCTGAAATGTTAGTTGTTCACGACAACACTTGCTGTACTTTGTTTGAGAACTTATCTTGTGTAAAACTTACATTCACCTTCCCTGACATGGCCAAAATTAATTTGTAGCTAAAAAAGGAACAATGAAAAACTAAAGCCTTATATTGGTGTTCAAACTCAGAAATATCTGTTGTGTAAATATGTTGCATATTTGTTTGCCTCACCCATTTGCAAAGGGCTGTGTCCATGTTGTTTCGTTGGTGCTAGTGTCGTTAAAGAGACAGAGAGGTCCTTGACTGATGGCCACACCAGACACAACGACGGAGTAACCTGCACCCAAAACACCAACAGCTGCAAACAGTATAGAGCTCAACATCTGGATTGAGACAAAAAGAAAAAAAAAAAGGAAAAAATTTAGTATGATAAATTCAAAATACATAAAATTTTATTTATGCTTTTTGGGAGCTTAAGTTGTGCAACAATTATTACATGAACCCGGCAAGTTGAATTAGTTTTGTTAACAAAAACATATATATTTTTAAGATAGCCTGAGTGGTTTACAATTTTTGTTATAAGTACAGTGGGACCTTTGCGTAGAAAAAAAAAAAAAAAAGAAGGTTTTTGCAATAAGTTTGCCATGAAAGTGAGAGGTAGCAATGAAAACCTCTTTCTCCAATACATGCAGACAAGTGCACAAAATATTATATCAGCCACTCATCCTTCATCTTTAAAATGCAAACTGAAGAGTTCAAACATGGTAAATACTAAATACTAAAAACTTTTTCTTTTTTTTTTCCGTTCTGATCAAACTTTCAAATATCCTCTCCAGTTGCTGATGAGTTGGGAAACACAACTCTTTTTTATAATGGAAATTTGCATAATTTATAACTTAGGATACGTTTGTGTTGTGAATATTTATTTTGTTGTATATTTGTTTATGATTTTTTTTTTTTTGCAACTATCCATCCTTTTTCTTTGCCTGCTTTTCTATGCAGGGTAAAATGGGAGCTTGCAGTCATCGCATGAAAGGTGAGGTACACCCTGGACACATGTCGCCAAAACAAATGTCAGACTATACAGAATTTCTTTGCACTTTATAATTTGTTGTTCTATTCCATGCTGTATAGTATGAAATCATATAATGCATTGCTTTGTATCATAAACATTTGATTAGTTGAACCTGTCAAATTGCAATTTTTTATAAAGTTTAGTTTGAACCATCAAGCAACTAACTAACTGATTCACTTTAAACTCTAAAGCAGTATTTCTATTTGTGCATGTGCAAGGTATAAGTTTTAAACCTGACTATCACAAAACAGTTGTGTGGCTGTGAATGTGTGTGTGTTATCGCAAAGATTATTTTGCTCATTTTTCCTCAGATGTTTACATTCCTCATTGATCCGTGTGTGTGTCTGATACCACAATGCTAGCTTTGTGTCAGAACTCCTGTGAAACTCCCGTCGGGGCAAATGTGTGACTTTTATTGGATTTTCATTAATGTCTGCAACAGAACTTCGTGTGTTTGCATTGTCACATTTATAGCTGAGTAAATGATGGAGGGTGCGTACACGGCACCATTGTGTTTACTTTCCATTGCATCCTCAACCTTGTGTGGCTCTACAGTTAACAGGTGACATGCAATAAAACATCAAATAATGGAGGAAGTTTTATTTATTATATTATTTTATAGAGCTTGAACAAGCATACCGTTTTTTTTTTTTGGACTATAAGGCGCATTAAGCGATACAAGTTCATTTTGACAGATTTTTGAGCGCCATGTACCACATAAAATAAGTTTGAGGTCAGTAAGCACAACCAGAATTAATACATAAGGCACACCTGATTGTACTGTCAATGTCAATTTTTGAGAAAATTAAAGGATTTTAAGTGCACCTTATAGTCCAAAAATTATGGTAAATAAAAAATGGTCACAGAAAATAAAATAAAATACGATTTTGTAATTATGAATAAACCATAATTAAGCAGAAAGGTTGAACAGTAGTGTTCAAAATAATTAGGTGGAAGCTCAATAACTAAAACTGCACAATAAAAGCCTACAAGTCCAGTTTAATTAATTTAATTTAATAATCTATAACAAAGACACAATGATTAATTCTTCCTCCTAAAGCTGCTGCTTAATGGCTTCATTTTATGGTTTTATCGCTAAATTAGCTCATATTTACATCCTGTTACAGTGTTTGCCAACAAAATGAGTTTATGTTAAATACACTAATCCCCCTCCTAACAATTAACTTCTATTTAAACAACCTTTGTGCAACAGATGGGGACGTTTGCTCTGGTCATCACCCTGAACATTTACAGAGTCGTCTGGTGCATTTAATGACAAATATTGTGCAATAATAAAAACAGGGTTATGTACAGATCAGCTGATAACACTCCACTTAATTAAATCCAAAGAATAAAGACAAACGCAGCTGTGTTGTTCCATTTGTTCTGATGATCTTAAAAATCTCAAAAGCTTTGTTTAATTTTTGAAACGCGTTCTGAATTTATATAATAAAATCAGAGATTATGAACAAAATTCCTGATACTGAAACAGGATGTTCCTTTGTGTTTGTAGGGTTTTATATTTACCAGTGAAATGAGGAACTCTGCCAGCTCTGCGTGGTCAAATACTGTAGCCCTGGAAGAGTAAACACAGTTGTTGTGAACAATACACTCGGCTGCGACAGCTAAAGTCTTCCTCTTGCTGTTCAGTGTCAGAAAACGGAGAATCCAGCTCTGATTCTGCTTTGTCAAAGTAATAATCACATTTTGTTTTGCTGTTTGACGGTTTCACCTCTGCATTGCACTGGTGACAATCCTGCCATGACTTTTGGTATTAGTGCAGCTTTAGCTTTTTGAAATATTTAGCCTTTTCTGCCACGTTTTTCCCTCATAGAAAATTAACTGAGCTCATTTTACATCCTTCAAACCTTTAAATCTATTTACAACCTTTTACTGCTCCTTTCACATGTTGTCCTGGTTCAGCTTCGTTGTGCAAATTTAAAATATTTTCAGCTACTTTCAGCTGTTTTGTGCTCCGTTCAGCTTCTTTTTGTTAACCTCAACATTTTTTTTTTTTTGCTTCTTCTAACTTCTTTCTGCTAATTTCAGCTTTTTATGCTCCTTTCGGCATTCACACTGCATTTTTGCAGGAAATGCAATTTCTCTATGTCTTAGTAAATTAAATATTAATGCCTATAGTGTGGACATTTATTCTTAATTTAGCTTTTGATTGTGCAACACAAACAACATTTAGCACATATTTTATAGATAGAACTCAGTGGCTGTGATCATATTAATGCTTCATGATTTAAACGTGATATTTTCAACCATGTGGAAATAAACTTCCAAACATATCAAAGCTTTTCCTAATAAAATATGGTTTCATGATGTAAGGTTTTACATTTCATATGAGAAATTTTAATTTTACAGAAAATCGGTGATTGCAGTAAGGTTGGGCAAGCTTTAACAGGTTTTTGTGCACAAATGCTCTTATTAACCAAATTGTTTTTGCTCAAAAGTGTGTCTCTCTTTTTTTACACTAAGTCATACATTATCATAAAAATTAATGCATTTGACCTTAAAAAGCTACTTTAATATTTAAGCAGTTCATCCAAAAGAAAATTAATCTGTTAAGGTGAATGTAATATTCTTTGTGGTGGAATTTATTGGTTATTTGATTGTAGTGCTAATTAATATGAGCACCATACAAAAACACAACCTTCTTTAAAAAATATCTATACAGGTAGTTCTCGAGTTATGGCGCCCTCGACTTACGGCAACTCGGACTTGCGAACGCCTCCCAGTGACGTCATCACACCTCCAATTGACTTTCGATAGCTACACACAGTGCCGTTTCTTTTGTGTGTGGGGTGTTAATTCCTTTCCCTTTAAGACCCTGTGGACTCCTCCTGCTCTCTGGTGTCCATCTTGTTCTGTGAAAACAACAACGTGCCTGGAGGAGTCCATTTTGTTTGCGCTCTAAGGCGGTGCAGCCTGTAAAAATAGCAGCAGCTCTTGTTTGGTTTGACAGGTAAGTCCAACCAAACTTCGTTGGTTGGACTTGCCTGTAAACACTCCTGACCGAGGTGGATTGGATTTTAAAGAAAAAAGAGAAAGAGTGACGGCGAGGGATACAGGTACAGTTTTTTTACTGTTTTATTTCATTATGAAACGTACTGTGCAGTATTTTATGTGTTTTTTGAGGGTACTGTGTTAGCTAACTGCTTGGAAATACAGTACTGTACATGGTTAAGGTACAGAATGTACGCTGGTGTTGTGTTACGTTGAAAAAAACGTGTTTAAAATGCCGTTTACCGTGCATTTTCCGACTTACGTCAAAATCGGGTTACGAACGGTGCATAGGAACGGATCTGCGCCGTAACTCGAGGACTACCTGTATTTGATTTGTTAGCAAACTTCACTCAAATGTTTACTTGTTCAGTTTGTAGAATCAATTACAATGTAGAATCAATTACAATAGATAATAGTGATGATAAAACATGTGGACAAACAAGGAAATTGGCCAGAAAATTCAGATCATTTTCAAGTGTGACTCTGGAAAAAAAAAAGATATGAACAAACATCTTACCTGTTTCAGATAGCTTTTTGTTAAACCCCAATTAAGAGAAATTTGGCTCCGTTAAGTCTAACTTTTAATTTTCAATCCAATTTCTTCAAACTGAGGTTGTTCATAGAGCTATCTACAGCAGGTAAGATATTAATTGTCCTTAACTTTTCCACATAACTTCACAATATCTAATTCATCCTTTTAAGTCTTAATTATTAATGCATTTTAATAAGATAGACATAGATTCCTGACAAGAGACCCAGTAAACACACACAGGTGTTTAATGATTAGGGGAACTCACCTGTGTAGAGGGGTCTGACAAGCCCCATCAGTTAGATTGATGACATCATCTACTTGATCAACAGTGGCGAGCATCAGCTTGACCACCTCAATGGCGCCTTGCGTGCAGGCCAAATGAAGAGGTGTGCACCGATCATTCTACACCACAAATTATTGACATGCTGAGCGTTAGAGGAGATACAACATGACTGTGTCTGTCTGGAAGATTTGCACAAGAACAGACACAGAACGATGGAGCAGAACAAAAACACAAAAGCAGGAATTACCATGCAAACAAGTGCACAACTTACTGCTAAACAAATATATTGTGCACTCTGCAGTGTAACATTAGAGGAGAGACGTGCTGCCTGAATAAGGGGGCCGTAACACAAGCCTTTAATGAGATAACCAGGACTGGCAGGAGTGGGGACGGGGAGTAGGGGGCACTGATTGCCCCACTCCACTCTCCATGTAAGTGGAGGTAATTTGTATCAATTTAGCCAACTGAAGCTATTCCTGCTCTAGCTCTGGCCGCCAGCCCAGTGCCAGCCATGACATACG
This sequence comes from Hypsolebias coamazonicus, assembly GCA_032273985.1. Lineage (NCBI taxonomy): Eukaryota > Metazoa > Chordata > Actinopteri > Cyprinodontiformes > Rivulidae > Hypsolebias > Hypsolebias coamazonicus. Next base: position 467,455 of record JAVCKU010000079.1, read on the forward strand.
CTCCCAGATGGGTGTGAAAAGAGTGACGCGTTCGGACAGCAGAAAAACTCGGGACGAGTGTCCAGGAAGACGCCCTGCAGGTGTAGGCAAATGGGCTCCAGGTTCAAAACGACAACAAAACATTTAAAAACAGCAATGCAAATCTGGCAAAGCGTGCAATGGACACACGGGAGATGAATCAGAGCATTTTTGATCTGCATAGTCATGACTATTTCATGCCGTGCGATAGGAAAAACTGCGGCGACAACCAAATGAGCGTCTGGCTCTATGATGGAAAGTTTGAATGCGTGCGAAAGGCGATCGTAGCTATTTACATGCTCTGTTCTGGGAGGAAAGTACCTGTTGCTGATCTATTCTGGCTCCGGAGGCGATACAGAGGCGGATGCTCTCGATATTCCCGCCACGCACAGCCAGATGGAGAGGGCTGCTGTTGGACTTGTCCAAATAGTTGATGTGGCTCACCGCAGAGTGGCCGTGTTCTTCTCCTGCCAGCAGCACAGAATTCAATTAATTGTTCCTTAGTATTGATGATGCACTGTACTGCTGGACTGGATAAAAATCACATTTACACGGCTGATTTTTTATAAACTTCTACTTCTCTGACACCATTTTTTTGCCTGTTTGTTACATATGTGTTCCTGTGTACACTATTATAAATATCATGTGCTCCTTCATTAACCCAGATTCACCAAGCAAACCATCCAATGATGAGGATTTAACGTTAAAAGGTCTCCCGAGCTGATCTCTAAGCTTATTTGCTGTTTGGCCTTGGATGTTAAAAATTCGCACTTTAACGATAGATTATTCCCAATGTCATACCTGCCTTCAGAATGACTTCCATCGCTTTTTTTGCACCCGCGAAGGCGGCGGCGTGCACGGCAAAATGGCCGAGCTTGTTCTGCTGGCACAGGTGGGCTCCATGTTTAATCTTTGAGCAGACGGAGGAGGAGTGAGAAGAAAGACAAACGGATAATCCATTTAAAACCAACTGGTCTGTGAGTCATCTGTTCAGACAGGAAGTCATTGTTAAACTGTGTTCGGACCAGTGTGCTCAAAGCCTCGCAGTTGTTGATGGAGCAGGCCAGGATCAGTGGGGTGTTTCCAAGGTCTCCCTGTAGGTTGCAGTCGGTGGAGTTGTAGGACAGAAGAAGCTGCAGGGCACAGAAATGAAATCATGTGACTATCACCCAATTCATCTTATACTGATACATCTGCATGTGCTTTCTTCTCCACCACAGTGACAGATGGAGAAGAAGTGATAAATGTTACCATTACCAGGCTTTCCATGTGGCGTGTACAGTCATCAGGCTTTTTAAAGTTAAGAAAAATGCTTAAATCTAAATGTGACCATAACTGAGCTTATGGTTTTTTTGCTTTGTTTTTTTAGCGCTTCGATTTTTGAAAATTTTGAACAATAAATATCTTACCTGCTTTAGATAGCTTTTGAATAACTTCAGTTTGGAGAAACACTGCTCTTACAAGAAGTGTCCCAGTTTGTCTTCAATGTGTCAAGGCTAGCGTTAACAAATAACCACAAAACTAGATGTAATTAAGGTAAAATGCTAAATTAACCGCATTAAAAGGTTTATTAAAAAAAAATACTTTGACTATTTAAAAAAAACGCAATTCACTCTGATTTTCACCTGCTCTGACTATTTATGACCTCATAGATTTAATTGACAAAAATCTTGATGCCTCCAAAACGATGTTGTTCAAGCAGCTGTGTGCAACAGGTAAGATATTACTTGTTCATAATCTCCATGTGGAACCCCACTTCAAATGATGTGCCGTTTAAAAGCAGTGAAACAGTAACGGGAAAGTGTTGAGCCAGGGAAAGGGTATAAATTAATCTAAAGGATAAAAGCTCCATTTTGCAATCCAAAAAGGAAGAAGTGGGTAAAAGATAATGGACCATCATTTGGACACTTACTCCCACCAGGCTGTTGTGTCCGAGGCTGACGGCCAGGTGCAAAGGGGACAGGAGGGCCGTATTGAGGATGTTTGGGTCGGCCCCCAGGTCCAAAAGGATCCTGCAGCTTTCTACCTTGTTCCTGTCCACAGCCCAGTGCAGGGGCACGTTGCCATGATCATCACAGCTGTTCATCTCTGAGTCCAAAACATACAAAAACACATGAAAATGCATTAAATCTATAGAACCCTTAAAAAACTTAATGTATTCTTTAAAGACAAAGTTATGAGGCTGCAGTTTGTTTTATGATCAGTGACCGAGGCTTGCTTACCCTGCGGGTCGACCACAGAGCTGATAAATTGAATGAGGGTGACATGGCCCCCAGCGGCAGCATGATGGAGGGGACTCGCTCCACATTCGTCTTTCTCACTGAGGACCTCCGGGCTCTTCCTCACCAGGTTCTCCAGAAGAGCCAGGTCACCCTTCTCCGCCAACTCCATTGCAATACAGATTGTAATGGAACAGAATCATAAACTCAATTTAGACTTGGTTTTTTAGACATTTCTTCTCTGTGTTGTACTGTGAAATTTTTAAAGTTATTTTTTTTTTTTTTTGGTTTAAATATGAGTTGATTGAAAAATGTAGTGATCTTTTTTCTCCTATTCTCTGCTGAATCCTTCATACGTACATGATAGTGAGAAAAGAGCTGCAAATTACAACAAACTTCCATCTTATGTTTCCTGTGTACTCACCAAACATGTAAGAAAAGCTATTTGTCACCATTTTTGACCAATGTAGTTCAAAGTTCAACTCAAAACAAAGCATTAAGTACATTATTGCAGGGGTTCTTAAACTTTTTGGGTTGAGGAGAAAAAGTTTCAAGGACCCCCCTCATAACCCTCATGTTTATTAAATAATTTACTTCAATTAGTCTCTTTAATGCAATGGAAACATTTGTGTACCATATAGTCTCTTTAATGCAATGGAAACATTTGTGTGCCATAAATATTTAAGCCCTGTTCTTTAATAGTGTTAATACATTTTTTTTATTCAAGACACACTTGATTAACAAAATTTTTAATTTCAACTTCCAAAAATTACAGTTTTGAGAAAAATAACTGCATCAAAATCGACTTTAAAACTTTACCTAGTCACATAATGAACATAATAAATGTATTGACACTTCCTCAAATTATTGTAGAAAACTCTGTACATAAAACTGAACAGAATCATAACAGCAGTGGTCATAGCAAGTAGCAGGGCTTCATTTGTAAACTGATCGATGCCGGAACGCAAAGAGTGGGCGCGCTGGTGAAGCGGGTCTTTGGGTCCTCTCCCAGGAAATTTTGAAAAAATTAGATGTGATTTCCTGTACTTTTTATATATTTTAAGAGGTTGTTAAACATGTACATGCTTGTAACATAAATAAATAAGTATATATATATATATATATATATATATGTATGTATATGTATATGTATATATATATATGTATATGTATATATATGTATATATATGTATATGTATATATATATGTATATGTATATGTATATGTGTATGTATATGTATATGTGTAT
>JAVCKU010000079.1:525006-535749 GCA_032273985.1 Hypsolebias coamazonicus
TTGAGGACTCAAAATCAGCTGATTTACGAGCTAAACCGTAAGATGGAAGTGATTTGTGAGAATCGCAGGCCACCTGCAGCTTTGGGACTCACCAGCATGAAACAAACTTGGAGGGTTTCATAAGCACAGACCAGTAGATTGCACTCTAATCTAGCCATTTCAAATCTTGAAAGTATAAGTAAGACTCAAGGCTGACAAGAAAAACAGTCTGCCTGAAAAAATTAACATTTGTGGCTTATCTGTATCCAACACCCCCGGTTGGCCTCGAAAACAGGCCGACATATCAATTTCTCTTGGAAAATGTGTAAATTAAGGAAAAGCTTTGTATATCGATTAGTTTTGTTTAGCTGTGGTGGCCATTTTGAATGAGTTTGACTCCAAATGTTAATGAGTTGCGATCTCTGGGTTTGGACCTATAGTCTCTGTGTGGAGTTTGTATGTTCTCCCCGTGCTTCCGTAGGTTTTCCCCAGGTACTCCAGTTTCCTCCCACAGTTCAAGAACATACATGTTAGGTTACCTTCAGACTCAGGCCTCCCTTGCAAAAGAGATCTGTGATCTCAATGGGATTAGCCTGGTTAAATAAAGGTTAATAAAACAATAATTGTTCATAACTCCACATCAAAAGATCAGAACTATCACATTAACTTAAAAAAAATGCAGAGGCTGACATCGTTACATAACATCAGTTTTACCAGGCAGAAAATAAAGGATTTGGATCTTATCTTCTCATTAGCTAATTTCAGCCAGATTAGAGGATCTCATCTAAGCATCCAGCTGCAATATGAATGAATAAAGGCTAACATGGATTGTAAAATGAAGCATTTAATCATGTAAGACAGTTAGTCACCCACCCTTGGGTGCACGAGTCATCTCTGTTATTAGTTCATCGTGCATTTCTTTTATTTACATGTCGCATGGCCTTTAATATTTATTTCCGATAGGGTAATGTGGAATTTATACAGTGGTGACCTTTTGCTCATGTATTTATAGGAGATGATTGAAAGGAGACATTTTATCGAATTAAGACAAATGAAAACAATAAATATTCAGAATGTGGTCATTTTTTAGGTTTCTGACTCAGCTACTATCATCAAATTTTAGCTTAATATCTATAAAACGTGCTGAGTCCTATCCATGTATTGTACAGCTAATGATGATGAGCTGTGGCAACCACATTGAATTTGGTTGAGAAGTGTATCAGCTTTAGATGTGCATCCAATGAATCATTTTATTAAAGTTATATTAAAGTATCTTGTGTCAGACAAATGCATAAAGTAGAAAATGCAGGATTGCTGCTGTGCCATCAATGGCGGATGATAAGTGTTTACCACTTTGGTTTATTCAAACAAAGCACCAGTGTGCTGTTTGTTTTACTGAACGCTACAGAAAACAGCCTGCGTATTACGATTTTCCTAATTGAATTGAAAAGCCAGAGTCTGTCTACTTGAAGGGATTAACTGGGGCACAAAGACGCATAAAGTCGGCCTCCTGTCAATCTGACATGCAGACACACCCTCCAACCTGATGTGCTGCTACCCTAATCCCCTCTGACGACACCACAAAGTCTGCGGACAGAAATTGGTCCTGGCGTCAGCTGCGACACCTCGCCCGTCACTCATCCCACCAGTCACATCCTCGCCGTGGTGGAGAATCAATTAAAAATGCTGACATAACGTCTGATTAAGGCTGAACGAGGCCAAAGGCGGGCTCATTAAGTGGTTTTCTGTTTGGCTGATGTGATAAGAAGTTGAAGGAGAGGCTTATTGAGGGAGGGGGCGCTTGGATTGCAGAGGCTCAAAGCTTAATCTGGAGCAATAGGATTCTCTGTTTCATTCAGAACAAAAAATCTATGATGAGACAAATAGTTAAAGCTGCACATAAAGGTGGTTTTACAAAACCTACTGGTTTTGATCACAGTAAATTTATTTATTGCAGGACTCAACCGTGGATCGCAAAACACCAAGTTAGAGGAGATGATCTTAAAAATGACATTTTTTTTAATATCAAAATGTTCAATACAGAAACAACTGGACTTTATTTGTAACAGAAGACATTTTTTAATAAAATAACTTGTAGCTTTGTAGCTTTTTTTACTGTAGTTGTTCAAACAATTGGTATAAAAGCTAATACAAATTTGAGTTTAAGCTTTTTGTATTATTATGCTCTTGTTTGGGGTCATTAGACTTTACCATTGTTAATTTTGAGGGTCAAATTCTAAAACTAAAGATGGGAAACACTGTTTTAGATCAATATGATCACTGTGGTGAACATATGAGCAACATTTTCTCATACAGTCTTCTCAAGTTATGTATAGAAAGAAAAAAATGCTCAGATAATGGCCCTTTCAATTAAATTTATGGTGCAAAACAACCTGAAATCGCTAGTTTGCTAACTGCGATAATTTAAGGTCAGTTGGCTGTGGTAGCCATCTTGAAATGGGTTGATTCCAAAACTTGTTTGTGTAAATCCAATGATTACCAGTACTTCCTGCAAGTAAAATTTGTCCAGTAGTTCATAAGATGTTTTATGACAGATTGCACGCCACACACAGGTACATTATTGACAAAAGATAAAGAATGGATAAAAGTGCAGAAGAATTATAGCAATGACTCCACTGAGTAGCGAGCAAAACCAGTGTTTCAGTACTTTGAGGTTTTACATATACATCACAATATTTTTACTTCTTCAGTATTGTTAAGATAAACTTAAAATGCACAAGAGTGGTGATTCAATCCACACTTCTAACTTTTTTTTTTTTGCATTCAAAATGGAGAAAATCTAAAAGAAGTAAATAAAACTTTTTATTTTCTACCAGGCAGCTGCTCTCAAACTTTTATGGTCTTCAAAACTGAGGCTTAGATTTAAGACCTTTAGCAAAGAAAACTGGCTTCCCTCAGGGCTGTGTGTTGAGCCCCCTCCTGTACACTATGTGCACATATGACTGCTGTTTAAAACACCATATTGTTTTACATTATTAAAGTTTAAATATCCTGATGCATGCTCAATAATCCAGGTAGAAAAATCTAAAAAAGCTAAGTTTGGTCCAGAGGACCAGACTTAGATTAGAGTATCTTAGATCTTTTAGCTTATCGTTTAGCGCTCGTTTCGCATGTATCTTAGTGTATATTTTAGATCCTTATACTGTTTCTTTTTCGACTTAATGTTTTTGCTATTTTTAGGGATAACTGGGACCCTGAATACACAATTTCATTACAACTCATGCACCACATGTGATGTGAATGACTATAAAGAAACTTGATCTTGAAGAGACAAACGTGCAAAATGTACTTAAAAGCTTTCTTTCTACTTAATCTTGTTCAAAACAACTAAAAATTGCAAAACTGTAAAACAAATATGTATTTTACTTCATTTTTTTCTATGTTAACCATTGTTCCTCTCTTCAGTGCTGAGCATTTATATCACTTTTCATTTTTAAACAAAACATCTCTTTCCAAATATAATGACTGATGGTGTTAATGTTGCTGATCAATATGTTTATGTCATAATTGCTCTGCCTCAATGGACAGCTTAATGTCCGAAACTGAAAACCTGAACGTGTGCTTTCCCTCCCGTGCCTCTGTTTGTACTCGTTACTTCTGTAAATCACGCCCTGTTGCACTTCCTGCCTAGTCAGCTAAATGCAAATGTGCCTCACACAAATATATGAAATATGAGGCACAACATGAGCTCCGAGCTTCAGAACAGGAGATGCCACAAAGGCCACAATGGCCGGTCAGGCAAAATAAAAAAAGAGAGAAGGAAAAGTTCAAAGCAAGACTTTTATGGTGTGGAAATTCATGTGCAGCCGTTTATTGTTAGAGGACCAGGGGCTCTGTTAAAAAGGGCAGAACATGTGCTTTGCAAAGTGTTGTACGCTTTGAGGTCCAGGCTGAGCCCAGTTGGTCATTAAACATTTACTGCCGAGAGAGAGAGGGCAGTAGCTACACGCATAATTCATATAACAGCAAATGGAAGAAACTTCCAAATTAAATGAACAGTTTGAAAATTATCAACTATTTGCTGCACCAAAAGGTTGTCATTTTAATATTAATCATCTTTATGTCTTCCAAACAAATCCTCTGTGAAGCAGTGAGTTCTAAAGTTACGCATGAAGTGGAGCGACAACCACCGTGAAGCTGTGCCTACCACTCCTCTTGATAATAATAGGCTTTTATTCTTCCACCTGCTGCAGTCAGTTACACCGTCATAGTGCAGCTCTGCTTGCCCTGTTATTGCTCTGTTTTATTTTTTTCTCACTCCAAAGCTTCACTCCTCTGTGTGTGAGCACTTTGTTGCAATTCAAGTAAATGTTCCGTCTATCAATATTTCATATCAAAGTACATCCTCCATCCTAACGCCTCCTTCAGAACGGCGTTCCGCTGGATATAAATGAGTGCTTCATCAGAGTTGGGAGCAGAAATCTATAAGATGGGAGATTTCATTATGGTGTTGTTCAAGTTGAGCAAAACAATCTGTCTCCGCTCGTCCGAAGCTCATTTTATTCTAAAGCTTAAAATAAAAAATAAAAAAAAAACTGAATGAAAATTTCAGTCGTGTTCCATTAGAAACATATTTAATGCATTCTCGTGAATGGAGCACTTCACTTGCAAAGTGTTCATGCAATGCTCAACATGATTGGATGCAGTGTGCTGCATGGATATTCCCTCACACTCATGCACACACACACATTATGCACAATAGCGTAAAGTGTGCAGCGCCCTGTGGCAACAAGTAGGAGGGCTTTTATCCTCTGTAATGTCTTTTACTGCAGCCATAAAGACTACAACACCTAATAAAGAGCAAACATGTGTGCATATATGCATGCAAATACATCTACTCATAAAAAATAAATACAAATTTAAGAGCTTTTCTGAGTATGCTTAGTATGTTACATTAATTTGACAGCTTCCTATTCTAATCAACTTAAAATTCAGGAGTATGAAGGAGGAGAAAGTGTTTTTTCACTGTAGAACAGAGTGTAACTAACATAGCAGGACATAAAGGCAGAAATTTGATTTGCAAATCCACCACGTACTGCACTTGTTCATGTATTTATTATTAATACACAATATTTTAGCACAAAGGGGAAATCTGCAATTTATATTCTAAATTGTTTGCCATTCCTCAAAGCTATAAAATGAGAAAAAGTCTTGATTTTTAAGCAGCTGCAGGGAGAGGCAGGACATTGACACCCACAGGTGTCTCTACTGTGTTTAAAACTTCCTGTCAGAATCAGAGAGGTTTTATTGCCATTTTAGCTATGTATATGGAACTGAAACAGTGTTCCCCAGGATCACAGTGCAGCACAGAACATAATGTACAAAACACTACAGTACAGTGCAGATACACATTACAATACATACAAACAAACCTACCGGTATCAGAAATGCATAAGACATCTAACCTAATCTAAACATTCTAATCTAAACAAGTTATTAAGAAACCTTAATTAATAATCAAGGTAAAACTTATGGAAAAACTTACTTTATGTAATAGTTAAGTCATTGATCTACCAATCATGCAATATTTTAATACTGTTGTGCTAATGCCATTAATAAAATGAAAATATTTTGACGTCTTGTTACTGTAAATGTGACACTAGTGCACAGGTGTCAAAAGTGCGGCCCAGGGGCCATTTGCGGCCCTTGAGTGATTCTGTGGCCCGCAAATGCAGCTTAAGAATGGTATCATTTTGGCCAGCAGGTTTAAGAGGTCGATGCAGACATTCTGCAAATTAGTTGATAATCCTTGTTAATATAATGTTTAAATTTAACTGCAAAATATATGTTAAAAAAAAAACTTCTCAAAATGATAAATATTAAACAAAATACAAATCTTTGGCTGTAATCTTTATATTTTCACTTCATGGTACAAAGCGCCAAAAACATTTACTGATTTCTGCCAGAAAGAAAACTTTTGGTTAGTGATTAATAAAACTTGTCTAAGTATTGTAGTTGATAAAATAATCATGAGGGAAATTGGACATTTTTAAATGAATACAACGTGGTGTCATCTGCATACGTCTTGATCAACTTTATCAAACCTTCTATGAATCTGTTGTAGCGACTGACAGCTGGATGATTTTTCAGAACTTCCATATAAGCCTGTTGGTCCAATCAACCCCCTTTTTAAAGGACACTTACTCAAGTTACACTTTTGTTGCTGAGAACAGACTAAAATGAACTTTTAAAACACAAGAAAACAACAATCATAGACACAACAAATTAAATAAATCAAATCCTTTGTACTAAAACATATAAGCTTAGTGTTTATGAGGCTTTGAATGTTTTAGCTCTACATTTTAAAACTCTTTCTCCATCAAAATTAGTAAACTTTTGTCCTTTCTCCTAAATATTGGTCATGTTGAGTTAAATTCACATATTTGTGGCCCACGAGTCCTTTCATCCGGATAGTTTCGGCCCACATATGAAAACGTTTGGACACTCCATAGTGTGCATGAAGATTCTTTCTGTGAGTGAATGTTGAATGACAACTGTGAGAGTGCGAGTCATCACACCACCTAATCTGATGCCCCTGCTTAAGGCAATTTAGGCCAATTACAAAGTGAGCCATGCGTGCGCCGGTGCTAATCTCGCTTCAACACAGAGTGGGCTATTTAAAGTTCAGCTTCCACTGCAACAAGTCAAATTTAGCACAGCTGCGGAAATAAATTAATATCACTTCATCATCCTGGTTTAATCCCCTCTGTGTGGTTATGCAGGAGGCAGAGACGGACGAGGAAGAGCTGGAGGTTGGATGGTGCCAAAGATGCTTTAATAGGCTCATGTAGATACACTGCATGATCGGGAGGGACTGACCATTATTGGCTTTGAAAGTGATGGATAGTTGCACATGTTTCTGGATGGGAGTTTCAAAAGGAAGAGTGTTCAAAGAGAAGGTGAAACTCGACTGAGGTTAAAGTGAAAGCAGCTTCAAAGGAGGAAAGAAGGGCGTTTAAACACATCCCACACAACTGCTTCCAAGAAACAGAACTGAAGTGAAAATGATGTTTATTCAATTTTAAAATACACTCAAGGGTTGTGTGGAGGAAATGTTTGAGCTTTTGTTTCTGTGGGAGTACGATATACAGAGATTTTTTTAAGCACTACACTCATACTCGCTCCACCATTAATGTACAATAAATTTGGGTGTTTTATTGTGTAACATCAAAAGCGAATGGGGCAACAATGGTTTTGCCCATGCATGTGTGTTATTTGTTTGTAGTGTTAGCAAAATATATAATAAACCACTGAACATATTTTCATGCAACTCTCAAAAACTGATCATTTGATTAAGATCAAATTATCTGTCCAGTGGAGATCCTATCTCACTGATCTGCTGCAGCCATAGTCCCACAGTGCTCTCTGAGGTCAGCAGACCAGATGCTTTTATTGGCTCCAGGCACTAGTTTCAAGCTCAGAGGTGACAGGACATTCTCTGTTGCACGTCCAAAACTGTGGAATGACTTACTGCACGTCAGGCAGGCTCCCTCTTTCACTGTTTTTAAGTCTCATTTGAAAACTCACTTTTATTCCCTGGCTTTTGACACTGTGTGAGTTGATTTTTAACTTGTCTGTAATCTATAATGTTAGTCATTGGGTTCTTATCTTTACATATTTGGATCTATGTATTTTTTGCTATGTCCTTTGCTTGTTTGTTTTTGCTGCACAGCACTTTGGTTGGCCTTGTTGCTGTTTTTAAGTGCTTTATAATAAAGTGGTATGGTATGGCATGGTATGGTATGGCATAGTATGGTATGGTATTAACCTGCCTAAATAAAGGTTGAATGAATGGTATGGTATGGTATGGTATGGTATGGTATGGTATGGTATGGTATGGTATAGTATGGTATGGTATTAACCTGCCTAAATAAAGGTTGAATGAAGGGTATGGTATGGTTTGGTATGGTATGGGATGGGATGGGATGGGATGGTATGGTATGGTATGGTATGGTATGGTATGGTGGCTACCACAGCTAAACTACCTTATTAAATGTTGAACTTGCTAAACTAAGTCACATTTACAAACACTGAGCTAAAATGTTGTATAGCCTAACAATGTTGTTTATTGCACCAAAGATCTATTCAAGATTTGACCAAAACTGCTACAAATCTGTAATTTATCAGCATCAGATGATTTTAGTTTAAAATTCAGGCATGAAAGGCAGCAGGTAATATGCATATCTTCAAGAAATGCTAAGCCTTTTCATTTCCGCAGTTTTATTTCACTTTATTGTAATTACATCCATGAAAGACATGTCATTATCAGATAAACTAAAATTAATTAAATACAGAAATGTTGTGGTGTTTAAAAAGAGGGATAGACACAGTAGTTGAAAAAAAAAAAGCATGAAAAATGCAAATGTTGGAATCAGATAAGAGATAAAGATCGATAGGGAAACAGAAACAAGATGGTGGGGTGGATTTGGGGCACTAATGTGTCCTTCATGGGGTAAGGCTGGACCAAAGTGGCTCAGCGTGAAAATAAATTGACTCCATTACAAGAGCGGAACACCGGAAAGCGTCAGTCACGTCACCCGCCCATCCCAAGACAGCAGGCAGTTAACTCTCACTGGGAGTGATGGGAGCAGCATCTGCAGGATGCAGCGCTTGCTGTGGTTTACAGCTGCTTTGCATGTTCATCGTGTGACCTTATGATAGAACAACGTGTAATCTGATGTCTTTCATGCTTGCCAGCCAGTTGATACTTTAAAGAAGTTTTACTGGAATAGTTAAAAAAAATAGCTGTTTTTGAAAAGATGGTGCAGCATCACATTGAATTGTGACGTGCATGTGGGTAGTTTTTACACAAACTATGAGTTTAAATGAGGTAAACTCATGTTTTTTTTACACTTTTATGTAAATGGTAAATGGACTATACGTATATAGCACCTTTCTATCTGATCAAGATACTCAAAGCTCTTTACAACACAATCGGTGTCCTCATTTACCCATTCATACAGCACTGTGCTAAATCTCTAAAGCTAATCTGAATCTGTAGATTGCAGTGCTTTATCACATTCAAACACTGATGGGATACATATCGGAGGCAATGAGGGGTTCAGTGTCTTGCCCAGAGACACTTGGGCATGTGACTGCTGGTGGAATCAAACTCCCAACACTTGCATTGGAGGAAGACCACTCTAACCACTCAGCTACAGCCACCCATGTGTGTATTTAGTTTTAAAAGTTGTGAAATAGAAGAAGAAACGTTTGTTTGCTTTTAGATGGTAAAACTTGGCTTCTACAAGATTTCTTAAACAAAATAATGCATAAACAAAATTTGCTATTCATTCAATATAATAATTTTAACTTGTGAGAGCAGCCTGTTCACTTTCACGTAACCTGATTCACTGGATGGTCGCATATATTTTCACCCCCCAGTTCCAATTTCAAGGTCACAAATCAAGGTTGACAGTTCTTAGCCTTGGCTTGTCCAAGCTATTGCTGTAGTTCACTGTATAAAATAGTTTGTTGACGGGTGTATAATGGTCATATGCAGCACTCTTGTTGCATTAAATGTAAAAAAAACTTTTGCAAAATCTGGTAAAAGTGTTAATTCTGTAATCATGTCAGATACCTTGGGTTTATTTGTGGTTGTGTGAAGGACTCTTCATGTTTATTTGCCGTCTTACCTGAATCTTAACCTAGACTCCGTTAGCATCGGTCAAGATTCACCATTGAATGTGTTTTGCAAAAAGCAGTTGTTATTTGTGTTCATCCCATTTAACTATCAACGCCTGCACTAAAAACCATGACTAAAAACCAAATGCTGTTAAAATTGTGTGTGAAATCTTACCTGGCAGCGTAGACCGACACAACTCAGCTCCAGTATCAGATGGAACCACAGAATCAGAATAACAACAGTGTATTTGTTCCCTTTTACTTACATGACTGATCACTGGGCCTCGTGACCAATATTGTGACAAATTTAATGTTTCATAATCATAGATTTTTAGATTTTCTCATTTGGATCAGCTTTTTATGTAAACTTCTATCCTTTTCTCTAGTTTTGAACACTTTTCAATTGATTTATGCTACTTTTCACTGCTAAACGTTGACTCATACCACTGGGGCTTCCTCTGAGTTCAGTCGCCTCCATGTTATTTATAGTCAGAAAAGACAAGAAGGAAGATGTAACCAAGACAACAGCAGATACTTTCACACTTCTCACCGGATGGGGCTGAATGTTAAGGAAAGCGTACAATTATGTTTCTTCCTTTACTGCGATTCAACAATGTAATTACAGACAAGAGAAACAAGCTTAAGCTGGTGAAGACGTCCAAAGAGAAACAACTGTGGAACAGTGTGTTCCACACAAGACATGTTGCATTTGTCTTTTTATGATACTTTTATGATTGTTAAGGAGGAGTATTACTTAAAGCATGGGTGTCCAAAGTGCGGTCTAGGGGCCATTTGTGGCCCTTGGAGTGATTTCATGCAGCCCACAACCAGTGGCGATCCTAGCCTATTTGGCGCCCTGGGCGAGCAACCCCAACGCGCCCCCCTCCCACTTCCCCCCTGGCTAGGTTGCCAGTGGGGGTCCTCTCCTAGAAAATTTTGAATAAAATAGATGCCATTGCCTGCATTCTGGTGTATTTTAATGCGTTGTTCATCATCTAGTTTTACCTACATATTTAAACTATTCAATAGCTATTTTAGAGTTAATGGCAGAACAAGAAGTAGCCTGAGACAAACATGTAGCAATAACACATTATGAACATTATTCAAAAATTGTTTCTA
>JAVCKU010000079.1:600882-611518 GCA_032273985.1 Hypsolebias coamazonicus
TGTCTCTCGATTGTCAAATCGGATTACTCTGGAGAAAATATGAAAAGTCTCCAGAGACATTGTGGCCCGAAATATTGTTGGGTTTTTGGTGGCCCCTTTGTGTGTGTAGTGTGTGTGTGATGTGTGTGTGCGTGCGTGCGTACGTGCATTGTGTGTGTGTGTGTGTGTTTGTGTGTGTAGTGAAATACTGTATGTCTCATAGTTTCAAGGAAACAAATAGAATTGGATTTTTTTTTTTTTTTTACCCTTTTTACCCTTCAACTTGACTGTCGGGTCAAATTGACCCGAACAGCATCGATGTAACAAGTAGACACAGGGGGTGGTACAAATGTGTAAAGTGAACCATTTTCAGTTTATATGTTGAGTGGAACTATTAAGACAAATAGAAAAAGTTTCATGTAGAAAAAATATTTTCAAATATTTTTTAAAAAAATTTAAACTTTAAAACGGGTCAATTTGACCCACAACATAACAGTAGGGTTAAATTTGTTTTCAGCAAAAATCTCAACTCTGAGATAAAAAACATTGGTAAACATCATTGCTAACGACAAAAGAAAATCATGGAAGGAATAAAGGATTGTGCAATAACAGTTTTTGAGGCCCATAGACAAAACAAAACACCTTTAGAGGTGTATCCAGGGGAAAAAGTCAAATCCCAATCGCTAGAACTAGAAGGAGCGCGAGCATCAGCTCTCTCTCCTAAAGAAGGCGAAAAAAAAACAACAAGATTTTCAACCTAACAAACCACAAAATGAAGGTGCCAGCTGGAATTAAAAAAAACAACAAAAAACAAAGTGGATGAAACCAAACCCCGAGGGTGAACATCAATATCAAAAGTGGGGCACACGTACAAAGAATAAAAAGTATGGGTACGTAACCCATATAACAAAGGGTAGTCCCAGAGGGAACCCCCGGGACAAGGACCTGCTCCTCCTGCACCTCGAACTGAACAGTCCGAGAAAAGCAAAAAATCACAAAAGTTCTAGAAAAAAGGCCCTAAACCTCTAAGCTCAGAAGAGACAAAGAAACTACGTAGTTTGTTAGAAAGTTTGAACAATACAAACAAGGATAACCAACCTGGAGCAATGTGTAGCACTATCATTGATAATGATTTTTTTTTCCATCTTGCACTGGTCGCAAGCGGCTGCTTCTTGCCTTTCCTCTACCTCTTCCTCTCTCCCTGCGTGGCCCTTTGTCTTGTCTGCAGTTCCTTGGCACTCATCTCTCGAACGCAAAGTGATTATGGGTGATCAACTCTTTTGACAAGATTTTTCTACAAAGAGACATGGTTCAGGAGAGCCAGCTGCCCATCACAGACATACCCTGGCGGTTACGTGATGGATTCTGGAGACAAGTGGAAGGTCATGTGTCGGTCAGTTCAGTCTGTGGAGGATTTTATATAATTAGATTTATGATGGAAGAGCTTTACTGTTTGGCTTTGTGGAGCACTGTTCTATCGGAATTTGAGGAGAACTAATACAATTGGATTGGATCGCCATAAAGACTCAAGGCTGCAGGGAAAGTAAACTGTCTGTCTGAAGAAAAACAAAGAACCAAGGCTTATCTAATCTGGCTCCAAACAGCCTTGGTATGTGAGCGCTACCAGAACAGCTGGCTGGAAAAACATCACAGAAACTGTAGCTTATCTGAATGAGGCTCATGGACAAATCTCACCGCTTAGACCTCAAATGCAGATGTTATTTGTCTTAATTGTGCTTGCTGGTAGTTTTTTTGATGTCTCAGATCGTGTCCTGATAGACAAGATGTGAAAGATCTTTTTTGTAATACCACTATCTACTCTCATGGTTCTTTCCCTTTTCGTATCTAAGATTATCATTCTGATAAGGAGTGAGATGGCCGCGCTGACTAGCTGCAGCTTCACACACTTAGTCCATCTTTTGGATGACTGTTCGTACACGTTCCCGTTGTACCTCGGTGCAATGTCAATAAAGATTCTCTGACTTCTTCCTCCTTGTATCTGCAACAGGACCAGGCTAGGTCCTGGAGGTCTGTCAGGGTTGGATGGGCGTCCCAGACGGGCAGGGAGCGTGGTCGGGTGGACTCACAGCTAGAGGAGGGCAGGTGGAGGTCCTGGAGGAGAGCAGGAGGAGGAGGCAGAGCGTGCACAGAGGCAGCTCCTGGAACCACGGAGCTCTGTGCCCCAGAACAGAGAGTTCCAGGTGGAGCTGTAACCTCCTCCATGACCTTCTCAGCTCAGGACTGGGAGGTTCCAGAGCCGAGGTCTGAAAAGACCACGGGGGAGGTTTGGAGGTCCAACAACGGTTCAGAACCAGTTCAGAATCCTGGTTTTTGAGCTCCAGTTGGTTCTGGACTGCAGAGATGAACAGACTAAAGACCAGTTACATGACGTTCTGTCACTGTTGACCAAAGATCATGAACTGGTTGAACTGGTTTCAACAAAGTGTTTCAAACTGAATCTGAATTTAATGAAACTCACTGACAAACAACTCACGACTTCATGACAGGAAACTAAAACATGTTTCATTCACGAGTTCTCATGACGTCAGCGCAGGAACAAAAACAGCTGCAACAAATATTTTATAAATCAAAATAAATAAACTGACGCACGTTTAAACAAATGTTGAATTAAAAACATCGAAGTTCATGCTCACTGATCCAGGTGTAAACCCAACAAGGTTCAGTCAGCTCATCTGCACGGCTTCTTTTGTTGCCGAGACGTTTTGTCCGTCATCCAAAGCAGGGGTTCCCAACAGTGGTCCCTGAGGAACACCATCCTGCATGTTCTAGTAGTTTCTGGGCTCCAACGCACCTGGTTTTAATAAACAGCTGATTTACAGGCTTCTGCAGAACATGGAGGTCATTAAGTCTCTGAATCAGTGTTGGAGCAGGGAAACAACCAAAACATGAAGCATGGTGTTCCTCAAGGACCACGGTTGGGAACCCCTGCTTTGGATGACAAATGAAACGTCTCAACAAAAAAATAAACCGTCCAGTTGAGCTGACTGAACATTGCTGGGTTTATTCCTGGATGATTGAGCATGGACTTTGGTGTTTTGAACCATTTTGGCATGACTGTCTCAGAGGAGTTGACGGGGGAGAGGGCGGGCCCCTGAGGCCATCTTAGCACCAGCAAACTGTTTTTGTTTTTTTTTTTTCAACTATGGAGTATGCTTTTTGTGAAAATCAGTTTGTTTGGCGTCACCCCAGATTGAAGAAGTCCTTTGGATGAAGGATGAAACATCTCAGCAATAAAAAAGAAACTGTCCAGGATGACCTGACTGAATTTTGTTGGATAGCTTTTTAAAGCCCTCAAAATACTTTATAAAACTTTACTATAATATACCATGCAGTACAAAAAGACGCATTAGTATTTGCCATGCAGAATACAATATGATAAAATATGATAGGATATATTTTATTGTCCCCTTGAAAAGTGTTTGCTGTCCCAGTAGCGTCCTTCACAAAAGAGCCATGAATAGTGGAGTTCACAACAGAATGGCCGACGTAGCCTCATGAATCCACAGTATATCACAAAAAAGTCACTCTTTTCCTCTTTTTTTTTTATCAGAGTTGCAGGTGGGCTACTAGAAACCAGAGGAGCCAACAAGTACCCCAAAAGAAGTCCCATTTTTCTCTGTATTCTTTACAGCTCTTTGGGCTTCAGTCACTGTCACATCTGCCTCCAGGGGTTATCATTATAATAAATTAGAACCAGCTGCAGAGGGATTCAGGTAATTTGTCATTTGAACCAAATTCAAAGCAGGTATTGTCAGTGCACCGTGTCAGCTTCCATGTGATTTTCTTTTTTTGCGTATGATGTTTCAACCTGCTAATTATGGGAATGTCGCTCAGACCAGAAACTCCACTAGACTGTGATGGAGCACCCCTTGCTGTAACTGGTGCCCTCTGTGCTGGCTTTTCTGTGTGACAGGCAGACGAATGCAGTCTATAAATATTTCATACAACTCATGTTCCTCTAGGCCTCTATAAACAACAACAAAAAAAACTTGATATGAAATGAAAGCAAGAAATATATCACTTTGATGTAAATAAAGCCTATAAATAAGTGGAATGGCTTAAAGAACAGTGAAAAAGATGAAGACGGAATGAGAAAAACATGAAAGTGCTTTACATAGTAAATGTGTAAATTTGTTTCTTCTTTTCATATTTTTCCAGTCATGTTGAGACTAAACGTGAACTTGCCCACTCTGTGAGAACCTAATGTCCAGGTGGTCTGAAGTCAGATGAGAAGTGGTTATTGATCAGAGCTCCTCTCAGATGCTGTCAGCTCACTCAACCAATTCTTGTGCTGCCTGTACAAAACAGCGGCTGAAACTTTCTGCTGCCTCGAGCCATCAGCAAGGATAAAATGAAGTGTTGAAGCCATATAGGCTTTGCAATATGGTCAATAAAAAAAGTATTTGCATGCAGAGTTGGTCACTTGCTGATCATGAGGCACCTTTTTGAGGCTGAGCCTGAAACTGTGACAGAAGAACTCTTGACAACTGAGGCCAAATATCGAACATAATCTAGTTGACTGATGACAATTGAAACCATGAGAGACAGAGTATTGTGCTTGTGAATTATGCTGAGGCAGATAGGTTATAACTATGGTAATCACTGACTTCACTTAAGTGTTGCTAAAGGTACAAGAAGAGCTCAACAATGTTCCTAAAATAATGAGAATCAATAAATGATTATGCACCTCACACCCTTCAAAGTCTCCAAAGATAGTTTGTTGGATGGAGGCTGGAGTGGTCATGTGTTCCAGAGGGTTTTGGACATATTTCTGTAAAAATGTAATGACCACTTGCAGTTCCTGAGAAAATATAGTGTGAATTTGTAGAAAAACATTCTGAGAAACAACTGAAATTAGCTTAAAAAAAACATGCTGGCATTTAGCTGAAATGGACGAACAAGCCTAGATTAGCAAAAGAAAGCGGAAAGAAAACATATTTGTTGAATTAGGTTTAAAGAAGCAGGAAAAAAGCACAAAATTAGCTTTAATTTTTTTTTTTAATTAGCACAAAAAAGGGCTGAAAACTAGCTGAAAGGCAGCAAGAGGTAAAAACTACCAGAAGGAAGCGGAAAGATCTGAATGTTGAATTAGCTGAAAATGCTAAAATTAGCATACAAACAGCTAAATAGTAGCAGAAATAGTGGTAAAAGCTGAAACTTGTAGAAATAAACTGAAAGGAGCATAGCAAGCTGAAATTAGCAGAAAGAAGATAATTAGGCCCATGAAAAGCTTGAATTTATCTGAAAACAGCCGAAATGAGCTAACAAAATGCTAAAATTGTAGATGAAAAAGTAGAACAAGCTTAAATTTGTAAAAGAAAGTAGAAAGAAAATGTTTGCCCAACTGTGAAAGAAGCAGAAATGAACACAAAAAGTGCAACTTATCTGAAAAATTGTGAAATTTGCAAAAGCTGCAAAGTAGCTAATAAATAGAAAGAAGCTTAAATTAACAGAAAGAAGGGGAGAAAGCACATTTTTTGCTGCATTAGACTGAAAAAGTTAAAGTGCAACAAGGGTGGAATTAGATGAAAAAGCTCAAATTAAAAACAGCTATTTGAATCAAAGCTGAAACTTGCATGAATGAACTGAAAGAAGCACAACAAGCTGGAATTAGGAGAAAGAAGTTAGAAGAATCACAAACAATTTAGTTAGCAGAAAAAAATCTGAAACGAGCTCAAAACGGCTGGAAAAAAAAACAGCTGAAATTAGCTGAAAAACGTTAATTTGCACAAAGAAGCTGATGCAGAACAAAATGTGAAAGGAGCAGTAAACGGTTGTAAACAGATCGAAAGATTTGAAGGATGCAAAATGAGCTCAATTCATTTTCTATGAGGAAAAAACTAGCAGAAAATATTTCAAAAAGCTAAAATTGTACCAACACCATATCCTAGCAGGATTGGCCTGAAACAGCTGAACGTTTGTATGATTTTTTTTTTATAACTTGAAAATTGTGGGACAAGAAACGTGCCAAAAATAAATGGATCACCATAGTGTGAACGCTTCATAAACATTCACACTATTATATGGTATTCATTTATATGGGCTTTGTGTTTTTTTAGTACTATATGTACTCGGTTATTTTATCCATAGACTAATAGCATTAGAACTGAAGCCAAAATTGTAATGACTGGGCATTCCTCCAAAGTTCCCTGAACCACGAAGGATCTGCAGAATAAAACCCACCAAATGTCACTATTCATTTTGTTTTTGAGGTTTTTGGAAAGTAGCTACAATAAAGGCTCTTAAGAATCTTGACACAGCTGTGGGTGCCATAGGGAGGAGTGGGGGTGGGGGTCTCCTCTTGTAGGTTTATGTTCAGTCTCTTCAAGGAAATGTTTGCAAGTCATACTCTGTATCAATGCCTCATAAATGTTGTTTTAAAAAACAGCTTTTTTTGACAATAATCTCAACAGAATTTGGGCGTTTAGGCTTTTTGTTTATATTTATCTCATTTTAGACAGTGCAGATTTTCTAACATTTACAATCATTTATTTTATGCTGTGCAGCTTTTTATAAATTATGGTAGTTTATCCTAGGCAGAGTACCACTTCCTGCATTTACAGTAATTCATTTTTGGTGGCACGACTTCTCCAGCTTTTATGGTGATTCTTTTTAGGTGGCTCAACTTTTCTTCAGTTTACAGTCATTTATTTTATTTGATGCAACTCCCTTTTTTTTTTTTTTTTTTAACGCTGAGCAGCTTTGCTACAGTTTACTGTAATTTAATGTAGGCAGCTCAGTTTTACACTACACACATTTATGGTCATTTATTCTAGGGGGTGCTGCTTTTCCAGCATTTTTGGTCATTTCCACATCTGGCTCGTGGTTTCGCCGCATGAATAGGTACAGGCCTGAAAAGACAATATGATGAAAGAAAAAAAAACTAGCTTTGCTGTCATTAAATGATGTTTTAAATACATTAACAACATTTGCTGCACCTTTGCTAGAGTAACAATTCATAATTTTAATCGAAAACCTCTCTGTCTTAAACCTTTTTCTAACAGGAGCCAAGAATCATGAAAGAATAGCTGTATTTAGTCCACATAAGCCTAGTACATTAAGATATTAACCTAACAGCTTTGCTTTATTGTATGCAGAAAGCTTTCACTTTGTGCAGCCGTGCACATTATGGGGTCGTCACACTGGAGGAGACACAGTCCGGGAAGATGAAATACCACACAAGTCCTGGAATCAATCCCCATTAGCATAACCATAATCGTCAGAATTGATTCCACAGCAAAAAATTATCATACCTGAGGTATGGTTCAGTTTGTCCAGCACAAATTGATGACACAAGTGCTGCAAGGGCGGCAGTAGGGACCTCAGCGGTGGATCGTGGTCCATAAAAGCTCTGAGTAAGGATACAGTATCAATAGTCGCTGGGTCCCTACAGTGTGTGAGGTGTGCACAATCAATAGCTTTTCCAGATTTGAAAGTTGGGTCACTGACATGATGCAGGTTGTTTCTCTTCCACACAATTTCCAAGGAGGCAGTGGAGATGAGGCAAGAAGCAAGGTGTGAATGTGACCACAGGGTTGTACCGATGACAGGACACTTAAAGAGGAGTTAATGCTCCTGTCGACCCTTAAAAAAAGGAGAGGCTATTCTTGCCATTGCAAGAGCAAAGGTTGAGAGAACAGGTGGCCGAGGAGCGACACTCAAGAATGCTCTTAACACGGTGGTTCTACTCTTTCAGATTACACTGCCCTTAGTCCTTTTCTGATGGTTCTTTTGAAGATATTCTGTGATGTAGCAAAGGTGAGTATGTGTGGGTGATGGTTTCCCAGAGTAGATACACTTCTTTCAGGCACGCAAGTTATTTCAAGTTCAAGTATCTTTATCATCCCCGAGGGGCAATTAGTTTCACAGTATAGAGATATAAAAACATCCATACTAGACATTAAGACATTAAAATACCAATAGGGAAGTCATCAATGTGCATTGAGAAGTCTGATCCTTCCAGGGTTTAATGAGTCTTTCAGTCTGTTCTACATCTGGGCAGTAGATACCTGCGTCCAGATGGAAGCAACCTGAACTCACCATGGAATGGACGATCAGGATCTGCCAGAATCAGCCTGGCCTTGTTCACTCACCTCGTCTTGTGTAGGTCAGTGAGGTTCCGCAAGGCTATGTCAGCAGTAGTTGTTGCACATCCTGACAATCCCCGAGAGTTTGCTCCTGTTTTTGCATGTTGACAATCCAAACCAACAGATGGTGAACGTTGAGACTCAAGACAACATGAACAAAACGTTCTCATAAAGGTCAAATCAACATTAAAATCGCAGAGTTTTCGATAAAAATACATTCTCTGGTGGGCCTTTTTACAAAGTGGGTTCACAATGAGGTCAAAGGTCGGAACAGTTCCCAGATCTTTATATTGTTGCACCATCTCAAGAGAGTCTTTTTTAAAACCATATACAATCTCCTTTGTCTTAGAAACATTTAGCTTTGAAAAAGGAAGACGCGCACCATTCAGTGAAGTCCCCCGACCACAGGTCCAGGGTCTGGGTCATCCCTGCTGAGAAAGGACAGGATGACAGTCGTCAGCGAACTTTAAGATGTGACGCTGTGGGAACTGGCTGCGACAATCGTTTGTGTATAAAATGAATAAAAGGGACGAAAGAACCAGCAAACGACAGAAGGACACCCAGTTGAGTCGAGGCCGTGTAGACATTGTAATTTATCTGCTGTAATGTGGAGCTGAATACAGTTGCAGACGAAAAGTCAATAAATATGTAAATAAATAATAATTTCCCCAGACCGGTACTTTTTTAAAGCCGTGCCTTGAGGGATTTGAGCCACCACTTATCCATTTGAGAGATCTGTCTTTTCATGATTGTGCTTAATAGTGAAGGGCACAGTATTAAAGGAAGTCATCAGAGAATTGCGTAAAAGCCACGTGACATGGTAAAATTGTCTCTCTTTGTCCCATCTGTCTTTTATGTCCGTGTTTCATGTCATGTCTTTCATGTTTCATGTCGGAGTGATGCGAATCTTCAGCGCGGTCATGCAAAGCAGACGGTTCCGGTGGAGCCGCTGACGGAGAGACGGTGCAGCGGCCACAACGGCCACAGACAATTAAAGCATGTCCCACATGATCATCTGAGGACGTTTCCATTTTGTCTAAGCCAGTCAGCTGTCATTGACTGGCCTGTCCATGACCTGACTATCATATCATCCACGTGAGAAAAAAAAATCTAAGGGAGACTAAAAGAAAAGTATGGTTTTGGCACTGCACTGAGTCCTGTATTAAAATAATGTAATCTTTAATCTGAGTTATTTTACTCTTTGAACTCCTGGCAAGAGGAAACCACCACAGATTATAAGGTTTTGTCAAGTATCAAGTATCTTACTCCATTTCTTGTCTCCGATAGCCTTCGTCAACCTCGGGTCAACTGGCTTTACTGGCCTCATTTCCATCTTTTTTTTATCCAATGTGCACGGAATTTGATGCTATTCTTAATGCATCAGCACATGCAAATCAGGGGGAAAGGACACTTGGTAACTGAGCCTCTTAACTACTCCCACTCAGTTACAGCACGGGTTAACACGAGTCATCTCAGCATCTACAACCAGAGTAGCTGTTTGTGAAAGTGCAGAACCATATTTAAATGATGCGTTTCTGCGTTCTTTGGTTTTAAAGGTCAGTGAGCTGGGGCAGCCATCTTGAATTGGGTTGACCCCAAATATTAATCTGTTGTATGTGCCTAGCCAGTGATTTGCTGTGAGCTTAATTAAAATTCAGCCAGTGCACACACTTATGCATGCAAAAGCATCATCGTCGCACGTAAGCTGTGCAAGAATAAACACCGCTCAGCCTCAGAGGAATTCATATTTCAGCAAAGCAGATACGCAACAAAACATTTGAGAAATCGGCGCTGCAACCTTTACCACAAGCCGAATCATCCTCGCATCTTTTTTTTCCTTCTACCTTGCAGAGGTCGCCTGCTTGAGTCACTTGGCAGAAGAGCATGAGCTACTATAAGAAGCTTGCCAAAACGTTCAGAAGCACGGATGTGATCTGCGTCTTTACTACGACCCCACAGTTTCTCAGCCGAGTCCCAGTCCTGCCCATGTCGACTCACTTAGCTGCTAATAGCTTTAAGCTAATCAGTACCAGCATTCATTTAGTGATAACACTTCCTGTGCTGAGCCATCACTTTGTTTTTCTCTACACCTCTGTGAAAGCATCACTGACTACGGAAAGGGCTAATCCCAAAACATTGGAATTGATTTCCTAAAATTAATTTATACATAATAGTTAAATTAATGACTCCTAAAAGGTATGGTAAGTGTTTTCAGTCTTAAGAGGATAGATTTATTTAAAACGATCTGTGTGTTCTGATGTGGGTTTGATTAGTGCTGCCTTGTTTGCCTGTCTTGACTGGGGCTCTTCAACCTATCTTCTTTAGATTTTAATAGGTTTTTTTTTTATTATTATTATTATTGCTCAGGTCACATAGGACTTTGTACAACATAATGTAAATTTCCCCACGTGCTGGATTTTGGATAAAATTGTGCTGCTGTATTGTCCTGACTGAGGACACATTTTATTCAACTGCTCTGATGTTGAGTTTGTTAGAATTAAGTTGTGTGTGGGGGGGGGGGGGGGGGGAATGAATAAATCTTCTTAGAG
>JAVCKU010000079.1:1076263-1088383 GCA_032273985.1 Hypsolebias coamazonicus
TGCGTTCAGGTGCCGTTCGTAAATCCGAAACGCCGTAGGTCGCGTGCGCCGGAACTCGAGGACAGCCTGTATATGTAAACTGGCCACCCTTATCATTTGAGGAAACTGCGTTCTATTTTTATTTTTTTACTGCTTAAAAGTATAGTTTCTTCAAATAATTGAGGTGGCCCTTGTGGTGGCCAAAGATTAATTTAGCCAAGGCCACCATTGGTCACCCTCTGGCTCTGCTATTGCACCTGATTGTAGATAAGATTGCTCCCACTCGCCAGTATATGTCAATGTGCCACCTTCGACGAGCAAAAACCAAAAATAAAAACTACCTTTAATCCAACCCACTTGCACCAAAAACATTGTTTACTTACATTCCGTGTTCAATTCCAGTCCAGAAAATCATCTCAAAATCCACAAACGTTCACTATTTTAAATCCCTCAGCGATCGGGGACATTGGTGTACTACTTGTTGGTATAGGATTTGGAAGACACAGATAATGAAACTACTGTGTAAACATTCACAGAATATATACATATATTTGGACAACATGGCTGAAAACTGGATTTTCTATATGAATATTGTGTCAGAACCCAGTTTAAAATTAAAGTGTTTTTACTTGCATGACAGTCTGGGCTAGGATGTTTACCCTGGGAGTTTGGATCCACTCGTTAAGAGCCGAATCATGCTCGTAGCTGCGTTAAAAGGTGAAATCATGGAGGTTTTAAAGGGATTTCTTCCCATAGCAAGTACAAATTGGCAGCTTATCCTGGAGCTCCGGGTGTCTAATTTACAGAGCCGAACTGGGTGGTCTTTAAATACAACCCAGTGAAGCGCAGACTCTGGGGAAAGATTAGCTGCAGCTCTCCCATCTTTGCTTAACTTTTAAGTTGACTCAGGAGAAATACTGAGTTCTTTTGTGGGAAAAGAAAAGATTGGAGTGTGGTAAAAGTGTCAGATTTGGACTTGGGTTTACTGAAAACACGCTTCGCATGATGATGAGGAGGTAGTCTTTGTTAACTGCTTTTGTCTGACAGGCCTCTCCAGGCATCGAAGGTGGAAGATACACAACTGTTTACTCTCTCCGCCCGGCTTGGGATGATTTATTCATGGCACGCTCTGGCGGTCGTATGTCATATTGAAATGCCTCCATCACAAAAGGACCCGTTTCCCTTTTCACTGTTCACGTCTTTTTAAATTTTTTTCTAATTTGCAACTTTTCAAACTGTTTTTGAACTGCGTTCTGAACTGAACAGGAGAGGCTTTCCTTTCGGAGAGTTAAAGTTGACACAAGGTGACACGACATCTCTGCCGTCTTGGATTTTTTCTGCTAATGTGATATTCAGCCGTCTCACTTTGCTGCCTCTGAACTCAGGATGTTGCCTCCTGGCACAGACTGCTGTACGTTGGTGTGGTTGTTTGGAAGGGAAACCTGGCCCCACTCTCCGGGCTCTGTTTCAACCAATGTTTGAAACCCCTCAATAGTAATGAGAATTTTAACATGGATAGTCAAAATAAAGATGCAAGTTTTTTTTTTTTTTTTTAATTTAAAAGCTTTACATATCTAAAACTTAAATTCTTCATAACAATTTGAAACGTTTACCAAATTACTTGAACACAACAGCTAAAGTAGTTAAGCTCCTAAATCATGGGCTATACTTTGGTTTTTATGCACCTTTCTCCTTTACAATGAAGTATTAGGGCCATGCTAAGAAAAAAACAATTACATTATGAGAAAAAAATGTCATGAAATTACGAGAAGAAAGTCGTATGAGAATAAAGTCAGTATTATGAGAATGGATGAATGGATGGATGGATGGATGGATGGAAAGAAGGATGGATAGATGGATAGATGGATAAATATTACAAATTTACATACTTTGCATATTTACATTCATACTTACTTACATATTTACATATTACTTACATATTTACATACTTATATACATATTTACATACTTACATATTTACATACTTACTTAATACTTATATATTTACATATTTACATTATACTTACATACTTACTTAAATATTTACATACTTACATACTTACATATTTAAATTACACTTACATACTTACTTACATACTTATTTACATATTTACATACTTATGTACTTACATATTTACATACATACTTACATATTTACATTCATACTTACATATTTACATTCATACTTCCATACTTACTTCCATACTAACTTTCTTGCATATTTAAATAGATACTTACAAATTTACATTCATAATTACCTACTTACTTACTTACATATTTACATACTTACTTACATATTTACATACTTACTTACATATTTACATACTTACTTACATATTTACATACATACTTACAATTTACATTCATAATTACATACTTACTTACATATTTACATACATACTTACATATTTACATCCATAATTACATACTTACTTACTTACATATTTAAATACATACTTACATATTTACATTCATAATTACATACTTACTTACATATTTAAATCCATACTGACATATTTACATTCATAATTACATACTTACTTACTTACATATTTAAATACATACTTACATATTTACATTCATAATTACATACTTACATATTTACATACTTACTTACATACTTACTTACATATTTACATACATATTTGCATTTACTTACATATCTACATGCTTACTTGCATACTTACTTTATTAATCCTGGGGCGGGGGGGCGTTGGCGGGATCTGAGGCATCCAGTAGCATTTTCTAATTGTACAGAAAAAAATAAAATAATAATAGTTCAATAGTTAATCGGTTGTAGGTGTACACATCCAGTGATTACTTTCTGAAAGCTTCATTAAAATTCATCCATTGCACATGAGATGTTTTGCTAACACTACAGACATACTGGCAAAAACAGCACTGCCTTGGCAGTTTGGCATATTAAATTATTTACTGGCGCTTTTATTCCAACAAGCCCAGAGCTCAGATGTGTTTGTGGCGAGTGCGCATCCTTTTCTGTGCATCATATCAACACAAAAACGTGCTCATTTGCGAGCAAATGTCCTCTCAGCGTGGCTCATAGTTAGAAAGTGTTTACTCTGGGGAATCCATCCATCACACGTCTCCTGTTTCAGACTGATGATCCATTCCTGCCATCTGCTGCGCGGTGTGGTGCTCCCATTTTTCACCTACAAGCAGCCATAATGTTGACAGCTTAAATTAACCAGCAAACATATATATTGCTGTAAACTGGCGTGCCAGGAAAATCTTCCACGAGTCGAGCCGGTAATGATAAAGCCCAAGTCACCTGCTGGCGGCAGATGACTTTGGGTTCTGAGTGAAAGGTTCGGCTCCATTACAGCCTGTGATCTGCTGCCAGCAGTGGTGTGCACCGCCGAGACCCCGTCCTCCTCCATCTATCATTACATTGGATTCGTCTGAACCCCAATTAGCCCCGTTAGTGACGGGCCTGCCTTCATCATTAGCAGGTCCCCTCAGACGCGCTGCCTCATTGTGCTAGTTATTGTCGTCCTCTCTCACAGTTTTATATGTATTTGTATGTTTATTGACGTTTAGCTTGGCAGCTACCGTTCCTTTTCCTCTGCCAGATCAAGATGCCTTTCATCGTGCTCCATCCTCCCTGCGTCGAGCAACGAGAGAATTGGAGCGAACAAAGAGGTTGAAAGTGTGCGCACACGACTTACCGGCTTCGGCTACTCGGAACGAGCAGGAAGTCTCAAATTCTTGAGATGTGAGCGTGGTTAATGACCAGAAAATGGCCCGTCCAGATGGCCCCAGCTCCAGGGTGTCAGGAAAGAGGAAGCTGGCCACTTTGATATCTGACTGATGATCTGTCGAGGAAGGAACCCTTTTTGTGATGCACTTCATGCATGATCAGAATACTGCCAGAAGTGATCATGCTGTGAGCATGTTTGGAATGTTAGCAAAATTGCTCATGAACCACTGAATGAATTTCAGTGAAACGATCAGAACGTAATCAATGAAGTGATTGAGCAAACACAACAGTGGCTACAACTCTGTTAGTTTTAAATATGAGCTAAAATTTAACGTGTTAGCTAAAACTGATCTTATACTCCGAGTGTGCAAGATCAGTTTTTAAAGCTTTGCCATTAAGTTACACAGTCACTTCCTGTCAAAGTAAAGATTGTGCATCTTTAGCTGATTAACTTTAGGACTCAACCCTATTTAAGATGGCTGCCACAGCCAACTGACCTCAGTAAACACAACAATAGTAATAATTCAGCCAGTTTTATAGACGTTGAGCTAAAACTTGGTGTGGTAGTAGCAGACAGTCATTCATAACTCACACTCCAGTTGTCATAAGGTTATACAAGATTACCGGTACGTAATATATTGAATAAGATGTGCATAATTCCAGTTTTACCAAAAATGGGAAATTTTCAGCTTAAAGGGATTTTAGTTTACAAATAATTGCATTAAAGGAGGCAGGTGATACTGCATGTGTCCTTCAAGGAATGCTCAGCCTTTATAGTCTGAATGTTTATGATGCATTCACTCTATTGTGATCCATTTTTCTTCTGTACGTTTTTCAGCATCTTTCTTCTTCCAGTTTTTGTGCTATTTCAGCACATCATAAATCAAAACATTCAGCTCCTTCAGGACAATCCTGCTACACCTTTTGGTATTGGTGCAACTTTAGCTTTTTTCAATATTTAGCCTTTTCTGCCACTTTTTTTTCCTCATAGAAAATGAATTGAGCTCATTTCCCATCCTTTAGATCTTTAGATGTGTTTACAACCATTTACTGCTCCTTTCACATTTTGTTCTGCTTCAGCTTCCTTGTGTAAGTTTGAACTTTTTTCAGCTACTTTCAGCTGTTTTGTCCTCCTATCAGCTTTGTTCTGCTAACTACAACACGTTTCTGCTTCTTCTAATATTTTTCTAATGAGTTCAGCTTGTTATGCTCCTTTCAGATTATGTCTGTAAGTTTAAGCTTTTTCTACTATTTCAGCTACTATTTAGCTGTTTTTATGCAAATTTGAGCTTTTCCAACTAATTCCACATTTTTTTGCACAAATGTAAACGTTCTTCCAGTCCGAAAAATGAGCTCTCTCTCCACTTCCTTCTGGAAATTTCAGCTTCGTTCTGTCTTTTTAGCTACATTTTACCTGTTTGTTTGTTTATTTATTTATTTATTTATTTTCCTAATTTCTGCTTTTTCCAGATCATTTCCACTTTTAGGTGCTCATTTCTGCTTCTTTCGGCCTAACTGGGCATACATGTGTTCTTTCTGCTTTATTCTGTTAATTTAAGCTTGTTCTACTTTTTCAACTACTTTTATTAGAAGCTGATTTTGGCTGTTTTCAGATAAATTCAAGTTTTTCTTGGTGATTTCTGCTTTCAGCTTAATTAACTTTTTTATGCTAGTTTCAGCTTGATCTATTCTTTCAGCTACGGTTTAGCTGTTTTATGTTAATTTGAGCTTTTTCAGTTAATTCCACATTTTTTAAAGCTCATTTCAGCTCTTTCCGCTTCCTTCTGGTAGTTTAAGCGTCTTTCGGCTACTTTTCTGTCTTTTTTTAGCTAATTTCTTAAATGTGCTAATTTCTACTTATTTAAACTATTTTAGCAAATATATGTTCTTTCTACTTTTTTCTTCTAATTTGGGCTTATTCTTCTATTTCAGCTGTGTTTCAGCATATTTTTTAGCTAATTTCAGCTGTTTTTCATCAAGTTCTTCAGCAATAAGCATTCACACTTCATTTTCACAGGAAATGCGATTTCTCTAGTTGTGATAATGTTTTATCAAAAGGAAATCAGCGTTTTTGTGCAACACAAATCTTTGGACAATATGTTAAAATCAGCACATGTGAGCAGTTTTTCACCTGTGACTGGAAGCTAAAGGGATTCTTTGGGCGGTTATAATTATGTTGTAATAAAGCGCGACACCTGGAACTCGGTGGCCTTCGAGTAACACCGAGTCTCATCATCCCAGCCTTCTTTGCCCCCCAGTGAATGTCAATCCTCCCCTTTTCCACTCCAACAGTCAGCCCAGTCTTCAAACAGGAGCTAAGTGTGTGTGTGTGTGTTGGGGTGTGGCGGAGATGGCAGTAGTGAACAGGTGGCAGCCATCAGGCAGTAGATGGGGAGTGTTTTGAATAGAAAACGTGCCTCCATTCCTCATGTAGTACCTGGGTGTCTGCCCTTCAGCAGTGGACCAAGAGACACAGCGAGGAAGCGAGAGATGAAATGAGAACAGGTGGCGGCTTGTCGTTTAACTGGGAAAGGAGTTCCCCCTGTAGGTCTGTGACGGTGCGGCCACAAAACGGCAGCACGGACCCCGTTTTCCACAACAGGATCCCTCCTGCTCGCAGGCCTCAGCAGATCGCTGTGTCCAAAAACAAACGACGAAGCTCGACTCGGAGCGGTGCACAGCGCTGGTTGAAGTCCAGTTGCAAAAAGAAAATTTACAGAGGAGGAAAAAGTGCAATCCAACATGTAATTAATGACATACCTGCCTCCAATCTGTTATTGGTCAAGGGCCAGGCTGCCATCATTTTGTACTTGATTGAATTGCAGTCACACTTGTCACTCTTTGAACTGCCGCTGTTCCACAAGAACTTGATGCTCCCTCATCTGTGATGGTGTAATTGACAGCTGCCCCACCCCACCCACTCCACCTGCAGCCTTGGCCTGCTAAGACTTTACACTCGTCTTTTTTCTCCCACTCCTAATAATGATTAAAAATGTGTAGCCACCTCTCTGAATCATTAAAACGAATAGTTTTTATGCTGCCACTAGTTACGTTTCCTAAACAATTACATAAAGTTGTAATTTCAATTAAAGATATTCATTAAAATCTATGAAATCAAATAAAACAAAAAAAGTTAGTGCAGTTTGAAAGAGTTTTCTTACAGTGGTTTTCCAAATATATTGATATGCGGTACTAATGCAGGTACACAGTCAGTGTAGTTTTACCTGCATACTTTACTCAACATATCTGAACATGAATATGTACTAATACACCAATATAATCAAACTTATTCATCCCAGACAGCTCTTTGATGGATGTCGCTGTTAAAAAAAAAAAAAAAAATCTATTTCCAGTCATTCGGCTGTTTTGTATATAAACAAATGCACGCAGCATTTTACAGCCAGCCATAAATTTTGCTTACAAAATTGAATTTAAGACACATTAGCTGTTATTATGGGAAACAAAATGTGCTGATTTTGTTCATTATTATGATTTGTTGACCAGTTGTCATGACATTGCATAGAGCAGTGGTTCCCAACCCTGTTCCCTGAGGAACACCATCCTGCATGTTGTAGCTGTTTACCTGCTTTGACACACCTGGTTTGAATGATCTGGTGATTAACAGGCTTCGGCAGAACTTGTGGAAGTAATTAAATCATTGAATCGGGTGTACTGAAGCAGGGAAACAGCTAAAACATGCAGGGTGGTGTTCCTCAGGGACCAGGGTTCGGTACCTTTAAATTAAAAGGAATTTTCCTCATGAAAACCATTTTTTTGTAACTATAAATTGATTTCTACCCCCCCCCCCCCAATATGTTAATGTTCTTCTTCTTGCTATTCACCTTAAAATGATTTTATTTTTAATAGTCTACTTTATAATATAGTTTGATTACATTTGTCCACATGGAAGCACATTTTTTGTGGAATAAGAAGAAAATAAAGAGATTTTTACAAATGCTTTTTAAATTGAAGATTTTTAAAAAAGGCAGTTTTTGTTGTATCCATGCGTCCAAAACAACAGAGTTGTTGCCCACTCTGCATACTTGCATTGTGTAACCACAACAACAAAAACGTGTTTATTTATTTATTTATTTTGGTCTGGCTCAGTTTCTCTACCACAATTTTATTTTGTACCGCAAAGGCAAATATCTGAGGTCAATTTTTTTTTTTTATTATTATTTTGTATTTTGATACGTTGTTAGAATCAACATTACCTTGGGCACTAGGTTTGTAATCACTATGTACTCTGTAAGTATTCTTTAAGGACCAAGTAATAGGTATTTATCTGGTACACGTACACAGTACATGCAAGATATGTACAAGTTAAGTACACAATATGTTTCTGGTGCATTCACAATAAGTACCAGGTACATTCCTTGTAAATACAATGTACTGGGTACATACCTTGTATGTACCTGATAAGTATTAAGTACAAACACGGTAAGTATGGGGTAACAAGTCATTTTATAAAACAGCCTGGTCCCCATAAATACTAAGTACCGGTATGCAACCAGTGAGTTCGAGATGTGCCCAGTATAAACCAGATAAGGTTATTACAAGATAAGCTCCAAGTATGTACTTGGTAGGTAAAGGGCACACAAGGATAGGAGGTAAAGGATGGATTTGTTAAGAACCAAGCATGTACCAGGTGCATACTCAGTAAGTACAAGCTCAATACATCCTTGGTACAGACCCAATAAATACTAGGTACTATGCTGCTGTATTCATTCATACTTATCTGTCCAGACTCATGTTCGGGCTGCTGTTTAACATATTACATTATTAGTGTTTAGTGTATATCTTAGATTTTTGGTGTATCGTTTAGCATATCTTACTGTATATCTTATTTCCTTATATAGTTTTTTATGCTTTATATTTTTGCTATTTTTGAGTGTAACTGGGACCTTGAGTACACAACTTTGCTCCACCTCATGTACCATATGTGATGTGAATGACAATAAAGAAACTTGAACTTGGATGTACTCTTTAAGTACTGGGTAACCAGTTACTTCATAGTACAGCCCAGTTCCTATGGGTGCTAGCCACATGAAAAGTAATTAGCATCTATGCACCCCTGTACAAGTACAAGACATGTACCCAGAATGTACCCTGTATGTATCAGGTACATACCAGTAAGTATGTAATAAATACGCACCTGGCATTTTTATGTATAGCTTCTGTGGTCTCATATAACTGTATAGACATTTATGATTTCTGACAAGTCTTAAAAACTTTTGTCATTTTGTGAAAACACCTAAGTATTTCTTTAAAAAATATATATTTGAAATTCTGAATTAGCTGTTTGCACGATAAGGTGCGAGAGGGAAAAGATGCTTCACTGTATTTTTGCATGAATAAGCCTTTAAAACCATTTTATTTTTATTTTTTCCATCTTCTGTATGCACTGTCTCTCCCCTCTCTGATGGAGGAGATCAGAGAAACGGGCACTATCGCTAACACTGATGTAAATCTGAACAAACAGCAGGGGTGGCCAGTTTGAAAGCAAACCTGGGGGGAAGTCTTTTCAATTTAGATCCAAACTGAAGGGAATCTGAGGGATACTGGGCGCGCCTTGGTGCACATAAAGCTTTACAGCTTTCGTTTTACATGTCAGGTGTTTTAAATCAGCACGTAAATGCTTATACAGGCCATCAACAAGCTGAGATATAGATAAATTAATGCAAACTGGGTCTCTTCAAAAGTTAAATCAGACATTTTTACTGTGTCCATTCACTCTGTTATTGTTTGTCCTTCTGTCTGTCCATCCTCTGTCTCCTCTCCCTGCAGCCATGTGGTGCAGGCTCTTCTTAATTTTTTTTTTTTTTTTTGCTTCAGTCCCATTAGATCATGCTTGCATGTCTCTGCTTAATGTCTGCTCAAGACAAATCAAACGTCCAATTTTTGCTCTGAATTCGTTGCCTTTTGTTTTGCACCAAGACAAACAGGAGCCTGAGAGTGGAGTGGATTCTTTAAACCACCACTGCATAAAGAAGCCTAATGGAACATGCTGCAGAAAATGAAATACTAATTCATAATTTAGTGTAAGCTTCTTTAATGGGTGATTCCCAATCCTGTAATACAGTGTTCCGTAAATTGTTTCCAGTTTGTAAATAATGGAAGTCTTGAGAAGTAAATGTGGCCACAGGGCCGTGCAATAGTGATGAAATGAGGGAGCGTTTGAGAACAATCATAACATAAAAGAAGAAAAAAGTTGTTTAAGAGGGTTAAGTATTTGGAGCTGTCATTTTTCAGAACGACAGGGATCCATCCTCATAAAAGAACCTTTATTTATTTATTCTACAAACTCTCAAGTGCTCTGAAGAGCTGGCAGTTTGCTTAGCGTCAGGGTGCAAATGACGGGAAAGCACAGTTTTAAAACAACGCGTCGCTCACTAATAACTAGCACAAAGACGCCTTGATTTATTCTAAGACTGAAACGTGCAAAACTGTGTAGACGGTGTTTGTTTTGCTGTTGATGAGTCACCATCTGGAAATCTTAATGCAATTATATGAGGGGAAAATAAATGAAGGTCTGTCACTCCATGACCTGCCTCTTTTCACATCAGAGGTTTGAACTAAAATCAACTTTTGCCGAGAAAGAATGGAGTTTTGGTCCAATCTTTTAAATGACGATAATGTTTTGAGATACTATGAGTTCTTGCAAGATGTGTAGCGCTCAAAGTACAAACTACCACACCAGATTTTAATTAAATATCGGCAAAATTGTCTTAGTTAAGCAAAGTTTGTGTTTTCTCGGGTCACTTTGCGATGGTGACCGTCTTACGAGGGTTGTCTCAAAAAGTGCATCAGTTGCATATGCACATTTAATTATTATTTTCTGAGTTTCATTAACAGTAAAAAGTGAAAAATTAGAACTTAGCTGATATCGGATTTCATGCTCCTCCACTCCAGAGCAGTGGAGGTGCGTTCTCTGGAGTGACGAATCGCGCTTCTCCATCTGGCCATCTGATGGACGAGTCTGGGTTTGGCGGTTGCCAGGAGAACGGTACTGGTGTGACTGCATTGTGCCAAGTGTACAGTTTGGTGGAGGGGGGATTATGGTGTGGGGTTGTTTTTTAGGAGATGGGCTTGGCCCCTTAGTTCCAGTGAAAGGAACTCTGACTGCTTCAGCATACCAAGACATTTTGGACACTTCCATGCTCCCAACTTTGTGGGAACAGTTTGGAGCTGGTCCCTTCCTCTTTCAACATGACTGTGCACCAGTGCACAAAGCAAGGTCCATAAAGACATGGATGGCAGAGTCTGGTGTGGATGAACTTGACTGGCCTCAACCTGACAGAACACCTTTGGGATGAATCAGAGCAGAGACTGAGAGTATGTGACCTCACTAATGCACTTCTGGAAGAATGGTCAAAAATCCACATGAACACACTCCTAAACCTTGTGGACAGCCTTCCCAGAAGAGTTGAAGCTGTTCTAGCTGCAAAGAGTGGACCAACGTCATATTGAACCCTATGCATTAGGAATGGGATGTCACTTAAGCTCATATGTGAGTCAAGGCAGGTGAGAGAATACTTTTGGCAAATAGTGTATCTTTTACTGTTAATATTGTTTGACTCCAAGGGCTAAAGCAGCAGAAACTGAGCTAGGCTAACATGCTGTGCACGCTCCCATGGCGCCTGAACACTTCTCTGTACAACACCTGTCTCTCAGCAACATACAATTTTAATTCATTCAACCTTTATTTATACAGGTCAATCCCACTGAGCTTCTTCAAAATGAAGCGAGCATCAAGGTGTGGAGGAGAACTCACCTCAGTAACAGGATTACACATTACAGATGACCCCAAGTGGCAAACTGAGAAAAGACATTTAGGAAGTATGTGTCTTTATTTACAGGAGTGAGTCTCTGTGCTGTAAGGGGAAAAGGGACAAGGTGAGTTTCTGCAACATCTTCAGACTTATGTCTGGAGACAGTCTGTTTTCTGAGATGTTCTTTATAGTTGGAGCTGAGGAGGTGGAGAGGTCCTAGGTTTTTTATTTTTTTATTTTATTTTATTCATTCATTTCAGATTAAAAGAAATAACAATTTCATATATAATAATGAAAAAAAACAAGAAAGGAAAAAATCTAAAATGAAAGGTGGCAGAAGAAGAAAAAATCTTATAATATCTGCCCCTTTTTCTCTTAAAAAAAAAAAGAAAAACAAACAAATCAAATAATCAATTCAAAACAATGATCATCTTTGAATAATATAACAAAATAAAGAACTCATCACACGTTTACATTTCTATTACATTACATATTGACTACCTTTTATACATATTTTTTCAGCAAGTTAGTTTTAATAATTTTCTTAGATATAGAAATAGACGTTACTTGTTTAACATCGTTTTCTAAATTATTCCATAAACTTATTCCCTGTATTGATGTAGACCGACTCTTTAAACTGGTTTTGTACCT
>JAVCKU010000079.1:1177683-1191242 GCA_032273985.1 Hypsolebias coamazonicus
AGCACAAACCACACAGCACGGCCCTCTGCAGGAGGGTGGACTGAAGACACAGCAGATTGAAAATCACTGGGAAGTTTGTTTCTTTTAAGCAAAAACAATATAGAGATAACTGTATGAGTACAGATGAACACTGAATCTCCATGGTTTATAAAAGTTTTACAAAAATTTTGGATGAAGACTGGTTTTTCCTGCACATTTTCAGCACAGTGCTAGCTGTTTGTTGAGCCACTTTACACTCAACTATGAATCATTAAAAACAGTTGTGAATCAATACATTTTTTTTTTACAACAAGCTACTGACAACAAAAAAACTTGAAGGGGTAGTCTATTCAACTTTTGGAATGACAGACAGATTCACAGCCTCAACACCACTGACATAAACGTGGTCTACACGCATGCACATTTGTGTGGTGACACAAACGTCTGGTTGGAAAAGCAGCTGCAGCAGCAAACCAAGAAGTGTCACACAAGTGTGGAGATTTATTAGCTAATGTAATGTTCTGGTATGCTGGTACTGAGAAAGATTGGTTTTATAAACCTAATAAACAAAACAAATCAAAAATGATCACTTGTTTGGACAGCCATTAGTTTAGCGTGGAAAAAGTTTGCCTCTCTTTCCATATTATGTATGAAGAGGCAAAGCACACAACACGTTGAGACCTACTAAGAATAACTAATAATAACTTTTTGACACATCACTTAAAAAATGATTATACTATAAAAAGTACTTTAACAATGATGTATTATGATATCATGATTATGTTCAATAGTACTTCATTGCTTAAACTGAAGTGACATTTTGTGTAAATGGTCAGTATATGTAGTGTATAACAACAGCAAAGCCATTTTTTTTGTAAGACAGCCCAGAAAAATATTGATTAAAATTTTTTTTGAGGAGACAATCTAGAAATCTAGTTACTTGGAAGCAAAACTTAATAAAAATGAATGCATTGATGCTTATTGTGAGTTTGATCAGTTGTGTGCATGTATATAAATTTTGACATTTTGTTTATTTACAGTGGTCCCTCATTTATCACTGGGGATCTGTACCCTGAAGCCCCGCGATAAGTGGAAAAACTGTGAAGTAGGGATGGTACAAGTAATAAGTAGTACAGTAGTTTATTTAGTGTTTGTGTGTGTATATAAGTACAGAATGTCATGACTTCCCTCTTTCCGCCCCTACTACTCTCAGCCACCTGCAAGCGCTCTTGGACACGCCCACTTTTCCTGCTCTGCACAGAGATCAGCTGATCAGCTGCAGGAGGAAGTTTATCCTGCAGTATGGGCTGCACAGAGGTGCAGCAGGTGCTAAATAATTTAAAATAGTTCATTTTAAATAAAAATTCGACATCGATCATGTGGCTCATCCATCAATCAGCCAATTGTGTGTCGTGTCCAATCTTATTTTGAAAAACCATGATGGAGCGAGTCTGCGATAAATGAACCGCAAAGTAGCGTGGGACTACCGTACACCTAAACACGAGTTGCTGGCAGTGGTGGGCACAGTTGCACTAATCCGCTACCAGCGGAACAAAGTTTTTGTTTATTGTTTTATTGGAGTTTTTGCTAACTGTGGAAATTGTTAGCAGAACTAGCATCGGCTAAATTAGGTTTTGCCAACTTTAAGTTCGCTACCAAAATTACTAAGCTTGTTTCTGTCTGTTGTGGCATCTCAAAGCGTTTGTTAGGCCCGCTATAAACATGACAGGGTGTGACTCATTGATGCAGCGGCAAGCTAAAGACTATTGACTTTCTACAAGTACATATGACAAGATGTGATTAGTCCATGCAACAGCAGCTAGCTGTAGACACGCTATTAGCTTACTACATGTACATGTGACAAAATGTGACTGGTCGACACAGCTTCCACTGTAAGGAGATGAAGTTGCATGACTCAGACTGAATGACAGTTGGGTATTTAGCATTAGCTTCCGCTATGTTTTTTTGTTTTGTTTTCTTGTTTAATGGTTCATTGTTAATGAAGCTATTTTTTAGTCAGTGGAATGTGGGGTCGACAAGCTAAATTTTGGCTAGTTGTGCCCACTAGTTGCTGGTTTAGGCATGTGCATTTACCACGTTACCATTTCTGGAGAGAGATGCTGGAATGGGAGTGTTTGGCAGGTATGCATCGATTTACCATTGAAAAAGAGAGAGTGAGTGTCGAGAACCAGCTGTGAGATGAGGCTCTGGGCGACAGAAGAGGGGCTGCTTAGTGATGGCAACAGCAGAGAAAGGTGACTGTGAGACAAGAAAGAAAGAATCCTCCAATTTAGAGACCTTCCCCTGTCGCTTTCTTTTTCTCCCTTTCCTTGTTCTCCGTCTTGCCTTTTGGTGTGGCCTTCACCTCGATGTGTCAGCTCTGAAGGCCTGCAGTGTGCACGTAGCTTTAGCCTCTACTGAGAGCAAAAAAGCTAACCCTCCTCACTTCATTTCCCTGATTTTTAAGGGACCACTACACCAACTCCGTACTGCTCCAAAGCATGTTCAGCAGAGAGCCAGACAAAATATTTACTAACCCCTCACAGTGGAATTGTAAGGGAGTAACAGGGGGTGGGGTGGGGGTGTTGCGATCTGGGGGTGGGGGTAGAATCAGGCTTGACAGCAAATTAGTGCCCTGTCGTGACACATGCGGTGGTGTAGCTCGACAGGTCCCCTGTTTTTCCATTTTTATTATCATCCATGCTTGAATTATTCAGTGGCATCCATTAGCATAACAGCAGCCATTTTATATTTAGCTCCCCTTATGTTGGCTGCGTCAACATTTCACTCCAAATATTCTGCGAACACCCTTGACTGGTGGAAGGAGGCAGTGGCGCAAAACCAACTGCAATTAGTGACCAAGAAAGAAAAGAAAAGGGGCCGATCTACTTTTCTTGGACTTCTGATTCTGAAATCACCGTACTAATGCATTTTTCACTCAGGAGAGAAGAAAAACAGTCCATAACCGTGATTATCATGACAATCGGGTAGAATCAAATGGCATTTGGCAAAAATGAAACTGCCACACATTTATAGATGTGCGGTAGCTATCACCCTGCCCCATTTGTCACTATTAGCAGTAATATGAAAGATCCCACATCACATCTTGGAGGTCTAATTTGTTCGCTTGCGATGGGAGCCGGACTGAGCAGACTGGAGCTGCAGTGATGAAGGCGCTCATTGCTCTTCTTCTTTACTCAGTGTCAAATTAAAACCGTTGCGCAGCAGTTAGAGTTGATCTGAATCCGTCTGCTCTGACATTTTGAAAGAAGACCTAATTGAAAAGCGTTTAGTTTTTTGAGCATGACATATTGTGGTTGAAAGTCTCGGGGTCGGACGACGCTCGGTTATAACTGCGCATACGTGTGAAAGCAACTGTCTGTGTGTTCACGATGTGCCTGCGCTTGGCATGAGTTTTCTGCTTCCCCTCCATCCCCACCAGCTGTGCTCTTTGACCCTCACTCATCTTTGATCCACTGTCAAAGAGTTCACTCTTTGCCTTCGCTCAGCTTTGCTCTGCAAACCTCCGCTTCTTGCTCCAGATTTGGGCCTGGAGTCACTCAGTGTGAACTTCTGACAGCGGGTTGGAGGCAGATCCCTGTTTCAGTCCTTAGAAGGGGCACGATTCATTGTAATTCAGTCAAACCAGGCAACGGGCTCATGCTTTACACTACATACTGCTTAAGATCATTGAACTCCAACATACTTTAGAGACAAGGGGAATAAAGCTGTTGCTTACCCCCTGGTAAAACTGGTGTTTTGAGAAAACTGCAGACGGAGTTTCTTAGCCAACATCTTCAAGTTAATCTATATATGATGATGCACAGCCTTTTTTGAAATAAAAACAAGAAGTATAATATTTTCCAGATTATATGGGAGGGTTAGCGGTAGAGGAACAACATACTGTATAGTTGTAAAAAGCCTAGAGGGCCTGCTCGTGGCTGCAAATGATAATGTTCACTCTTTGGTTCATGTCGGTATGAATGAACATTTAACGCATCAATCAACAACTGCATCATGAAAAGGGAAAAAAAACATAAGTTACTTCGGACTATATGTCGCAGGACTGTCCAAACTATGAAAAAGAGCTCAACTTAAGTCAGGAAAATATGGTATTGCATTTACCGCGCATGACCTGTTATCAATCAATCATTCTCTGTACAGTTTGAAATATAGGTGGGAGATGAAATGTGCATGGAAAAAAAGGGACTCATTTTGCTTTCAAAAGTTTGTCTAACAATTTGTATGGTTGTAAATAAATAATTCTTGTCAGTAGCTCCCTGAGCGGCCTGAGTTCAGAGAAATTCTATTTACTGTCGATAAACCGTAAACGATATAAAAAAGCAACAAGTCCAAATCATATCCTATTACAAACACAAGCCAGTTCTAACTTAAATCCAGCTTCAAATCCATACAGTCAATTAAATCTTGTTATAGAGCAGAGAAGCACATCTAAAGGACTAAACTACAACATAATGAAATGTACAGTTATGCAAACAGCTTTCAAATGAGCTGCTATGAAATATTTGAAGCTGGCGTTCTTTAGGGCAGCAGCTGTTAGGTCACCAGTTCAATCTGAATGAGAATTTTTCAAACAAGGCTCATTCAAAGAGCTATCTACAGCAGTTAAGATATTATATGGTTACACTCTCTCCACATAACCTCACTCCAATGATCTGAGCCATGTGTTTAAGATGCAAATAAACAAAACTTGTGCACATATTTCACATTTAGTCTAATGAAAATCTACTCCGTTAAGCACTGACGTGAATGAATGAATGTTGTCCAGCATGGAATTCATCATGATGGTGTGTGCTTTGTGTAATCTCATTGTATTTATCATAACAGCACAAAAATACAGTGCAGGAAAGAACCAGAATAAATCTATTGCAGTGATGGTCAAATATATGACTCAGGCTATTTTACAACCTTTATGCCATTCGAATGGACACATTTATGATCATGATCATTGTTATTTCTTTATTCAGGATCAAAAGCCTTTCAGTTTTTATGGACAATAATGCAGCGAGATGTAAATTTTTCAAAAATAATTATCGCTGGATAAAGAAAGACCTTGTTATCACGAGGGAGCAGAGGCTCTGAAAGGCCCACGAACGCTTTGCATGATTTCACAGAATGAGTGGAGCGGCTGTTCCGGTCCATTATCGCGACTGCTTGATGTGGCCGAATATTTTCGTGAACGAAATGGACGTTCTTGATTTGTGGTATTTGAAATTTTTTGAAACCATGGATAAAATTAAATCTGTCATTTAGATGCACAGAGCCCAATGAAGAAAGCTGGAAGGAAACAATAGGAAGCCCTTCCTTCATTTTAGCAAGAATGCAACATTCGCAGTGGCCATTTCTGCAAATGTAAACAAAGCTGATGCCTGCAGACATGCTCATCTCCTGAAATATTTCAGTTTTCTCCCTAGAGGGAGAAAAAAAAAAGATTCCCTGTCCTTTTCTTATTGATTTTTTTTTTCTAGATACAATTTACAGTGATGCATGCGCAGGAGCTGCTTCCCTTCTCTTTTTCCATTTTATGTGCATTAGCATAGCAAAGGAGTCAAGTGCAGAATTCCTGCAAAGTTTCACAAAGCGAAAAGTTTCTCTAACACCTGTGTCATGCTGTTACAGGATCATTTGCCTTGGAGTCTGACACCGCACATTGCAGCGTGCACATTTGTGTATTAGAAAACACTCAGAACATTGCAGCTAAATGCCTGCAGTCACTTCTTGAATGGAGTCTGATGAAAGATTGCCTGCGCTAGAGATGGAGGAGACTGTTCCTCACACTGTGACACATGTCTTGTTGGGCCGAAAAGGCTCTAACTTGCCCCCCTTCCCTTTCTCGCTATATTTTCACAAGGCAGGAGAAGAACAAGCTCTGTTTCTTTGCGCTCCACAGCCTCCTTGTTCTCTCCTCTCACTGTAACACTGCAGTATTTCAGCATACCAATAACAGGGACTGTGGGGGATCCTCTGCTCCTCAGTGGGCTGCCAACCAACCAGGTGTGACTGCATGTCAGGGAACAGTTTCACTATGACCACAATTACACACTCCTCCTGACTTTGCAGTGCCAGCCTCTCTTATTATTATTAGGCGACCCAGAGATATTGCTGTGCGTCTGTATAAAACTGCTGCAAAGTATTTAGCATTCTCGTTCCTAAGTGTGCCATTCTTTGCTACAAAAGGTAACAGAAATAGTGTGTGGGTGTGAAGGTGAGGACCAGTTTAATGGACAGAAAAGAACAAATTTAAATGAGCATATTGGCGTCATTTCATCATGGCTCATTTTCAGCCAGCCCCTAGTTTACACATCACTTTGTCAGCTTTTAATGTAGTCATACTGTATCTCATGTTAGCTTTACACCTTCAGATTAGTCTTTGCAACAGAGGCCTGGGGCCTCGTGCACAAAGGACACAGTGTACGCACACACACACACAAAAAAAAAAGCATGGCGTACGCCATTTTTCATGCAAAACTTGAGATGTATCAAGAATGGAATGACATGGAAATGTGTGCAGTCCCACACCAACTTCATGGCAGGCGGACACACATTTCTATGGTTATTGGTCCATTGACAACACTTAGAGGTGATACTAGGAAATGTAATGATGCAAAAACTTATATTGTACACACTGGACACACATGATGAACAAGTAATACATCCGCATGTATACAATTAGATCAGTGGATATAAAATCATGCACAGAGTAGTGCAGACAATACCTTTAAGAACAGTGGATTTAGCCTTCTTAGAATATATGGCAAATGGTGTAATATGCACAAAGCATGTATTTAGAGACGGAGAGGATTTTCTGGCCCACAATGATGAATGGATCTTCAGCTGTTTTAGGCTGCCGAGGTCGATCCTTTTGGACCTGTGTTTGGAGCTGTGGCCAGTCTTGGAGTGAGACACAGCGAGGAGCCATGCACTGCCTGTATATAGCTGCTGACCACACGGGTTCCTAGCAATTTGAGCATTCCAGAAGGTGCTGGCAGACTGATCGGGACTGTGTCCATTGATCCTGAGCTGAGCCATGCCAGCTGTGTGGGATAGAATTATCTGGATATCAACCAGGTACATCAAATTCCCTACAATGCACTTGAACAGGACCACATTAAAGTTCAACTGGCAGTAACAAATGGGTTTTCCAATGTAATCAGAGATATCGACCGCAAACACATTGCAATAAAAGCACCATTACAGGATGAACAGGATGAATATGTTTATGTTATGTGCATATTCAATGTGATGTGCAAAAGCAACTAACCAACATGGTGTTGAGGTGGCCTGGTTCAAGGCATGATTCATTCATTCTACTGAACATCATGATTGGGAACAGACTGCAAGTTAGCACGGTGCAGAATGGATGGTTTCTTGGTGAGTAAATTAATTTGATCATCCTAATATCAATTCCCCTGATGTGTATGGAGTCTGTGCACCACTACATATCATCTTCGCTTTACCATATCATTACTAGTCAGGGGTTCAAGTGAGTGACGTCCTGTTTTTTTCTGGTTAAAGTGCAGTTTCAGAGCATTCTACCAATCCTCTGATTGTCTCTCTGTGTATAGTAGTTATGTCAATAAACACGTGTGAAGTACTTCAGCTTTTCTCCGACACACAGCTGCTAGCTCAGAGAAGTAGAGGGGAGCGAGGCCATTTAGGCATTTATAGGTCAACAATAGAATTTTAAAGTCGACCCTAGTTCTCACAGGGAGCCAGTGAAGGGAGGCGAGAACTGGTGTAATGTGCTCAGACCTATGTGTACCGGTTAAAAGCCACTGTAGATGTGTGTGTGTGTGTGTGTGTGTGTGTGTGTGTGTGTGTGTATTTACTGGAAATTAATTAAATTTGTTGTGGGGACCAAAAATAGAATGAGTCCAGATGTTAATAAATCTGAATATTGCAGCCATGCGAGAGAAAAGAAAAGGAGCAGAGGTTTGGTTTGACCTATTTACTTTGTAACAACATCTGCACCATTTCCTCACATTCACCTTTCTGGAG
This sequence comes from Hypsolebias coamazonicus, assembly GCA_032273985.1. Classification (NCBI taxonomy): domain Eukaryota; kingdom Metazoa; phylum Chordata; class Actinopteri; order Cyprinodontiformes; family Rivulidae; genus Hypsolebias; species Hypsolebias coamazonicus. The sequence goes on from JAVCKU010000079.1 coordinate 1,185,682, forward strand.
CAGATCTGTCAACATCGTAACTAATCATTATCATTAGGAAGAACCTAAGGTGTCAAAAAGCTCCATGTTAATGAAAGATCACGAAACAGATAATTATGTTTTTCAAAAACATACGTCAGGAAGAGTAAATGATTTTCAGTTTGTTACGTGGAAATGTAGAGAGCCACAATAAATGGCACAGATGAAAACTGGGGCAGTGAGACAATTCAGAATAATGGGCTCAAAATATTCCCACTCATAGAAACGAGCGCCTACAGCCGCTCCAACCTCAGCATCTGGAGCAACAATTCCCATTTCAGCTCGTTGAAACGCTCCAAGTTCAAAGTGCAGAGGCAGAACGTTGTTTCTCTGCTTCTTTCAAAGCGAGCGCTGCACTTTACCTGTCAGCTGTGGCTCCTGTGAAAATGACTCACAAGGATGTTGGAAAGGAGTTTCTGTAAAATAAACACAAACTACCAGATTTATTCACTCAGCGGTGAGCCTCCTGAGCACATCGGTGAAACGACAGATGTGCGTGACTTCCTTGAATCTGTATTTTCTGGTCAGTTACTCGACAAAAATGCAGCTTTGTCCGACGAGTGAGTTAATTTCTCTTTCGGAGAGGTCACTCTGACTCTTCCTCTCTGCTCTAATGGCCCCGCGTGGATGGATCCGTGCTGCCACGCAGCATGAGCAGCTGAGTCCTCCTGCATCTCGCTCACTCCTCGGGCTTTCAGGGGACATTGTTAGCGCTGCGTTCTCGGAGTGAAGAGCAGCCAGAGGGCACGGCGACGCTGACCTGCTTCCCGAGATAAAAACCATCGCCCTGACCTCGGAGCACAGAGGATGCTGATGCTCCGGCAGACTACAAAGGTGGAGAAATGCAGCAAAAAGCCCAGAAAGATGAGAAGAATAATCATCTGGAGCCTCTTCCACCGCTCTTCATCCTTTGACGTATCGATTTAAAAGGATGCCCCCCCCCCGAGCCCTCTGAACTATGAGGGTAATCAGCCAGAACTAAATGGTGACTTTACTGGCATCGCTGCACGTCGCATTAGGCAGCCATCAGTAAAAATAACAACCAGTTTGCCCTTATGTGAGGAACCATGTCACGCTATGCTAACAAGTGCAGAGGATGTGGGCGGTGGGGTGGAAGGGACCTTTGTGAGGGAGAGATGACACAGATTTACTCCTCGTCAGGTAGAATCCTCCCAATCAGCTGCTGGAAACTGACACACATGAGTCAGACGTATGTAACTTTTAAAAATGTTTTTCTCTTTAATTTAAACTAATTTATCTCAAAATCTGAGTGGAGCAGCTCTGAAGTATGGAGTGATGGGGTGCCGGTTGTAAAGTTACAGTCCAAAATTAGCAGCAATATTTTGGTTTGGTTTGGTTTCATAAGAAAAAAAAAGTTTTTTTTTTTGTTTCAAAGTCATATTCTCACCATGTCATCATACATTAATAAATGTCATAATTCCAAACTAAATATTACTACAACATTACTACAACATAGGGAATAGGTCTATGGAATAATTTGGAAAATGATTTAAAAAAAGTGGAGTCAATGTTTATATTTAAGAAAATGATTAAAACTATTTTGTTGAAAAGCTACATGCAAGTTAATTAATATTAAATGAATTCTAAACAGTAAATTTTGATTATTTATGTGTTTTGCTGTATTATGTATAGATGATTATTATTTAAATTGATAGTTTAAATTGATTTTGTTAAGGAGCAGATATGATAAGAACATTTTCTTCTTCTGTTTCCTTTCATGTAATGTATTGTTTTTTTTTATTATTCTTTGAAATTGTCTTTCTGTTTTAAAGTTGAAATAAATGAATAAATGAATTAAATAAATATATAAAAATAAAAATATTTAATTTCTAAGCTAAACATTTAATTCCTAAACTAAATATTTAATTTGCTAACTAAATATTTAGCTCAAACCTAAATATTTATTTTCCAAACTAAACAATTAATTTCCAAAATAAATATTTAATCTGCTAACTAAATATTTAGCTTGGACCTAAATATTGATTTTTAGGGGTGCACCGATTGCAGTTTTCTGGCCGATCATTGATCACTATTTCTAAAAAGCCTGACCTGCTGATTCCGATTTTTGCCGATACGATTTTGTTTTATAAGCGACACTGTCGGGTGTTATAAAGTCACAATGCACCTTCAATTTTCCAGTATTATTTTATTGAAAAACATACCCTTGAACAACATCCTAGAAACAATACAAACTTGTTTTAACTGGCCATCTGAAATATAAATGAAGTTTAGACAGATGATGTTATAACTACAAAATAAATCTGTAAAATGGGTTTCTCATGCAAGTATCGGACGATTTCCGATTGCCCAAAATTAAGGAAATCGGGGAAAATAAAACCCCTATTTATTTTCCAAACTAAACATTTAATGTCCAAAATAAATATTTAATTTGCTAAGTAAATATTTAGCTCAGACCTAAATATAAAAAAATTCTGTTTAAGAAAACAAAATGTTTATCAACCTAACAAATTTGACGTGGAATATCTGTTTGAAAAGATCCCAGACAAACTTTACCAGCAGAAAAAAAACATGAAAGGTTGAAAAACTCACAGTTTTATTTTGACCAGAAAACTGTACTTTCATTGAAATGTCTGTGTTTGTTTCCCTAAGCTGTCCCTCTGAGTGGACATCTTCCACATCCAGACGTGCTTGTTATCCCAGAGCCTGTTCCCGAGAGAAACTGGATCGGTGCGGGTCAGGTAACAGAACCTCTGAGGTTAAGCTTGCTGCCAGAATCGGCACCTTTTACTTCACAGCTTCTCCAACCCGCCGCTGAAACGTAGTCGGCTTTCAGAACGGGTCTGAGCAGTTCTTCAAAAAGGGACCGTCACCTGATCCTCCCTTAAAGAAGAGCTGAGTCTCTTAAGCTCACTGTGGGCTTTTATTTCAGTGTGAGAGTCCGCCGCTGCAGAGCACAGAACCACCAGTTCCCCTCTGAGGGCGGAAACTCGTTGTGGTTGTTGTGACTTTAAATGCAGAGGACAGAAAAAAATAATTGAATGACTTGGAAATCACTTCTTACATAAGAGTTCAACCACAACAAGTTAAAGTGCTGATCTGCTGCTGATCTCGTGCCTTTACGCTGCTGTATCATACCCATCTAATCACTACAGACTCATGTTCGGGCTGCTGTTTAATATATTGTATTATTTGACATTATTAGTGTTTAGCTTATACCTTAGATCCTTTTATACTGTTTCTTTTTATACTTTATATTTTTGCTATTTTGGGGTGTAACTGGGACCCTGTGTACACAATTTCCTTCCACCTCATGTACCACATGTGATGAGAATGACAATAAAGAACTTTGAACGCAGGATTATTTTGTTAATCAGTATTTTTGTGGTGCTGAAAATCACCGAGGGTCAAATTAATAATCCTTCTCTACAAATGTCACATTTTAATCTAACAAAATATATAAATGCATGCACACTTATTGCAAGAAATACCAATCCTTCCAAGAGGATGACACTAAAGCGAGCTTTGAAGGAGTACAAGTCACCCACCACCTCGCATGTGTTAAGCAAGGAGCTTCTGTGTTTTGAGGATAACTCTCAGCTACTACCACACCAAGTTTTAGCACAGTGTCTGTATTACTGACTAAGGTATAGATATCTTTGTGTTTCTGAAACTCAGTTAGGTGTGTTGAACCAGGCTGATCAAACGTTAATCAGATTTAATTTGCGGTACGCCTTTCTGAGAGTTTAATTTAAATCAGTCCAATGGATTCCGAGATATTTTGCTAACAGGTAGACAAACATACAAACACAAGACAAATGTATTGTTTGCCACCTTTCATAATGGATGGGGACAAGGATTTCTTTTCCTTCAGAGTTACAGCAGCAGAACAATTAGGGCCAAACTAGACCACTAGAAGCGCTGAACTGAAATTACCGGAGAGAATGACTCCGGTAATGATGTGACACAGCTTCTGTCATCTTCATCCTGCTGAGGAAGACTGAACTGAAATAGGCCAAACTCTGATTCACAGCTCTGAGTGACACAGTGACTGTAATAAAACCTGACTTTATGAGATTAATATCCTCGTTATGAAAACCTCTCCAAAAACACTCCTTCAGCTCCCTTTCTCCACAGCACTGACTTCATTCGCTCCCTATCTGTGTGAAATAAACATCTAATGCTTCATCTGCTGAAGAGCCGAGGCTTCAGTTTGACTCTGAACGGGCTGTCAGCGATCCTAAACATCAGGAAGGTTAAAAAAAATGTGGAGGTGAGAGCAAGCTGAGGGGATGTGTGGGTAGATGGAGTGAGAATCAGACCGCTCAAACTCCACAAAGGAGGAGGTGGTGGAGGAGGTAGAGGTGCTTACGTGAGCGAAAGGGTGAAGTGGAAACGCTGGCGCAGACCCTTGAAGGTCAGGAAGGAGTGTGGGGGGAAGTTGCGAGTGGTCATCTCACAGTACGGCTTCTCGTAGCCGCCCGGCGGACACTCGCACTTGAAACCGCCGACCAGCAGGTTGACGCAGGTGCCGCCGTTCCTGCAGACTCCTGGAGCGCAGCGGCCCGAGCGGGACGACAGCTCGCAGCGCTCTCCTGGAGAAAGAAGCAGACGGACAGGAGGTTGGTCAAAAACGAGGATTAATATTGTTCATGACGAGCAGCATCTCCACAATCAAACCACCTGGGACTTCACACGGATACACGGCATTTATTTATGTTACTGCAGCTGAGTTCTGTGAGCGGTCAGAGGAGTGTAACCAGAGTGTAACCCTGTACTCTGTTTTTAAGAAAAAAAAAAACTTTAGATGTGAAAAAGTGATTCAAATCAGAAATTAACGTTCAACTCAGAAATTAACGTTCTCCGTAAAATGCAGTGAGAATGCTGAGAGATGAATGATTGGAGAAATTTGCTGAAGAAGCTAAAACCGAGTAGTTAAAGATGCAGAACACTAGCTTTCCTGTGGGGTTCAGCAGGGCTTGATTCTTGGACCCCTTCTGTTTTCACTGTATCTGCTCCCTTTGGGCTCTATCCTGAGGAAACATGGTCTTTCGGTTCATTGTTATGCTGATGATTGTCAGATTTATATGCCCTTAAAACCCAATAGTTCATGCACAATTCACCCTCTGTTAATTTTTTTTTGATGACATTAAGGCATGGATGGCTTCAAACCTTTTAAGTTTCAACGATCAGAAAACTGAAGTCCTTGTGTTTAGCCCTAACTGTTTCTGTTCCTGTAAACCTTGACTGTCTTGAGCAGTCTGTTACAAATCTCAGGAAGGTTTTAGACTCTGACTTTAAGTTTAATAAACAGATTAACCCTGTTCTACAAAAAAGCTTCTTCCAGTTAAGGCAGATAGCTAAGTTTAAATCAGTGCTGACCAGATGTGACCTTGAAAAAATAGTCCATGTCTTCATTACAACCCGACTAGACTAGACTACTGTAAGGCGCTTTGTGTTGGGGTCAGTCAGGCTTCCCTTTCATGTCTCCAGCTTGTCCAAAATGCTGTAGTTTGGCTCTTAACAGGAACAGGTTTGAGCATTTCACCAGTTTTGTCCTCCCT
>JAVCKU010000079.1:1273388-1283773 GCA_032273985.1 Hypsolebias coamazonicus
AACAGGCAAAGGGTACAACGTTCTTATGATTGGTGCGAGTTGAACAAACACGTCACACAGCGGAGTATCATCGGGTACCTCTGAGATTCTATACTGTCCCCGGGCGACCATTATAGGAGAGTTCAAATACATCTGGACTGCTGCGGGATTTGCACAGCGAGCAAAAATGGCGTTCATATCTCCCACTGCCAAGGTCACCCCTAAGGTGAGAGCATTAAACTTTTCCAGCCAGCGACCTCCTCCCTGCGCCAACAGCGGTAACTTCTCTGTTACTGATTCCAAATCGCGTACAGGGAACGGCTTGTATCCTGTCACCTCGCCAGTCGGGCCCTGAGTACTCAATAATGGCAGCTGTGAAATAACAGTATAACACCTATCTAGTCTTGTTCTGATGCCGCCTTATCCTGCTCACCCAGTGCAGCCTGCCGGATGATGTACCAACTCCAAGCTCCTCCGCTGTTTCCTGTACTGTACCTGTCACTGACCCCTTAATAAACAGTGTGGTTTGTTTGTCTATCGGGCTACTGACTTAACTGACTTCTCTCACATGTTTATTCTTAGCTGTGTGTTTTCCACCACTCCCTTTACAGTCTGTCCATCCATCACCCTGCTCATTTTCAAGCTGACTGTATTTTAACTGTCTCGTCTGTCCTCCTCTTCCTCCTGCTCAGCTAGTTCATTAAGATACCGCTGCCGCCGTAATGCAGTCATTATGCTCTCCATTCCGCCGAAATCAATATCCTGACTCATACCCTGCTCAACATCAGACTCCTCAAATGTCAATTTACCTCTTTTCACCTGCATCACTGGATACAGTCCAGCAGGCGACGCTGTTGGTGTGGCAGTATTCACCTCAGCTGCATAAGGCGGTGGGTTACACCTGTCTGTCTCACCTACTTTCTGTACACTCTGACACAACAACGCTAAATGTTCATAAACCTCCTGTATTTGTTTGTGTTTATGTTGTTTCTTCTCTAGCTTCTGGCGTGCTATAAATGATTTACAGGTTACCAGTTCTTCGTTGATTTCCTGAAGGTGTTTGTTTTGTTCTTTCACTTTGTCCCAAACTAGTTGTGTCAGGGTACACAATGATTTTTCTTCAGCTTGAACCAGCTGAGACAGTTGACTCTCCAACTCCTTGCTCTTTCCTGTATTAGCTGCATGTATGACTTTAATTACAGCCATCACTCTTTTAGATTGATCCTGTAGACTTTCCACAGGCGTCACACGTTTCTCATTTATGAGTTCCATATCTGCTGACAACATTCACACAATCACTCGTTCAATTCTTTTTATTCTCATACACTCACACAAACACACCCTGGTTCTGATGTTACAAGACACGTACAAGACTGTGGTAAAACACCCCTGAGTTCAGCCTTGTCCCTGCCTTATACAACAACGCCCCCTTGTGGTCAGGATATGGAAGCTCCACGCACCCCAGTGTCACATAGAATGAAAAAAAAACAAAAAAAACAACAGTTCACACACTGAAACCACACTCCCCCTCTTTTTTTCCTTTTTTTCTCTGAGCTCAATACACGTAATAAAAACGCAATCATGGCAGGAGCAGAATTATGCTAAATACATCAAACGAACGCTATAACTAACGAGTCCCAGACTCCAAAACAATTTGACAGACATGCACTAAGTGAGTCCCCGACCCACGCATTTCCCAGTGTGCAAGCTAAGAATGACGTCACTTCCGCGGTCCACAAAAGCCGCTCTGCAGACGTAGGCGGAGCTATGGGTCCCTGACCTGGTAAACGCCCCTTCGTCAAGAGGACGTTTCACACACCACCGCAGTGGTCACTGGGAAATGTTTACGTACGCCGTAAACCCCGGCAGGGTTCCAAACCCTTCCTCCGGGCCCGGCAGAGTTCCAAACTCTTCCTCCGGCATGAGTAAACCCGTGAAAATAACAAGTAAGTAACTAAAAGCTATGCGAGAACGTCTAAAATATGCCATGTGGAACCTGCATCCACAGAACACGCGGTGCGTGCGGCGCGCAAAATGTCTGAAGAAGCGACACCAATTATAGTAAGTTAGCTTAAACAACCATCTTTATTTCCGGTGATGGCTTCATATACACCCACAGAGGAGAAAGTAATTTGGTTTACGGCTGAAAAGTTGAGTCATTCGGACCATGTAAGGTCTAAACAAGCAACCAGCTTACCTGTAAATAGATGGGCCCAGTCCTCTGCACATGTACAGCAAACGACTCATCCCAATCAGCCGCAGGCATGTCCAGCTGCACGTTCGGGGTCATCATCTGAAGTGAACTCTATGTCGTGTTCAAACAGCTGAGACGTCGCCTTAGTTCAAAAGATTTATTTGACAACAGGGGGTTACAGATATTCAGAGAACACTCATGAAATATTCAGAATATATATACAGGTAGTCCTCGGGTTACGACTGTCTTGACCTTTCGTGGTTACGACACACCTGCCATTGACTTTGAATAGCCTTTTTTCAAGTTACACAGTGCTGCGTTTGTTTTGTATGTGGGGTGTTAATACCTTCCTCTTTAGGACCCAGTAGACTCCCGGTCTCTGGCGGCCATCTTGTAGACTCCCGGTCTCTGGCGGCCATCTTGTTGTAGGGAAAGGAGGGGCAGGTGGAGCATAGTCGGTCCAGAGGGAAGTTGTCAGCTGTGTTTGTTTGTGCTCTAGGCGTTAGCTGCAGCCTCTAAATAGCAGCTCTTGTTTGTTCAAAAACTCAGTTGGTTAGATTTACCTGTAAACACTCCTGACCGAGGTGGATTGGATTTTAAAGAGAAAGATGGACCCAGCGGCGCAGCAGTGGCAGATGAATGCGGAGGGATACAGGTACTGTTTTTTTTTAAACTGTTTTATTTCATTATGAAACGTACTGCGCAGTATTTTATATGTTTTTGATAATTATATAGGGTACTGTGTTAGCTAATGGCTTGGAAATACAGTACTGTACATGTTTATGTACGCTGGTGTTGTCTTACGTTGAAAAATCCGTATTTAAAACGCTGCGCACCTGCATGTTCCGAGTTACGTCAAATTTGGTTTACGCCGCCACCGTGGGAACAGATCCCTGTCGTAAGTCGAGGACTACCTGTATATATATATATATGGAGCATTAAAACGAACAAACCTGATCTCAAGAGATCTTCCAAAGAACTCTCAGTGGGTGGGTGTTATTTCTGGCTTTTATTGATTTTCAGACGGCTAGCTGTCCTGATTGGTTGAGAGCTAGGTTACCATGGTTACGGTTCTACCCTGCCCCTTCAAGGCCAGTGTAGCTACATACCAAAGATAAGAAAGTTTTATGACTCTCACTTTTGCACCTCTGAAATCAGGTTCTTTGTCCCTGTGTGCATAATGTGTTAGTATACTTTATTGGTATGAAATAATTAGTGTTAAGATTGCTACAAGAACAATTAATCGCTATTAATTATTACCTACCTTATGTGTTATGTGTTTTAATCAACAGGTAATCAGTATTATAATTGTGTTAAAGTTTGATGATGAAGTCAGTCACCCTGCCCCCATCTGCTGCTCTCTCTGCTTTGTTAAGGCAGACAGCACATGGAGTTTTTACTTGAGGACAATTAATGTGAACATGTATTCTTCTAATCTGAGCTAGGCTAATATGTAGTAATGTGATCATGTGCTCTAATATTTAGTATGTGAAAATTAAGACATGTAATTAAGTGTTCATGTAATCTACAATGAGGCCTGTATCTGTAAAACTTACCACAGCACCCCCCCTCAGCATACTTTGATCAAACAGTAACTTTTGTGACATTTGTAACTCTTATTGTAACACTTATAAAAGACGGGTAAGAGATCATACAAGAATCATAAACAGTTGTCAGCTCCTTCATTAATCAATTAAAGCTTAAAAAAATTGATACCCCATTTATGATAGGCTGAGTACAACCAAATCTACAGGGTAAAATGTGTCAGTAATTTTGACACTAGTTGAACATGTTGGCTTAAAAATTTCCTATTGTTTATTGCTGTTTGTGATATGTAAAAACTTAATTAATTGAAAAACTTTATAACTTTTGTTGTATTTTTCACCCAAGAAATTCACAATTTGTTTTTTCACCTGTGCAATGTATGTGAGTGAGGTGGTTAGGTCCTTTTTAAAATCTGGAGTAATAACACAGCAAGGCTAACATTATGCAGCTTTTTTATATTGCGTTTAACTGGTGTAAATTTAGATAATGCCACACTGCATTGCTGTTGACTGTCATTTCAAAACAGAAAAAGGTAGAAAAAGTGAGGTGAGTGTGCACAGCTTCCCACATGGAAACAAAAAAGAAGAGTGCATTGGGAAAAAGCCGTCAGAAGAACTAAACTTCCGAAAGACCCACATTTGTGCTCTCAGCACTTCTCTCCAGAAGACTTTGAGTCATTTGTACAGTCAGAATGGATGAAGGAGCTGACAGGTGGTCTTTACCTGTGAAAGCTAAATTCAAATGCCATGCCAACAATTTTTAGCCACAAAGCGCCTAAACCCCGCCGCCGACTTGCGAGCGAAAGACGCTGGGGAAAAAAAATCAGAGACAGGCAACGCTGGATGCTCTACTAGCTACTGCAGCTGGTACTGAATGTAAAATCATGGATCAGACACCAAACCAAAGACCAGACCTTACAGGTGCTACTGGACCTGACACTAGACACAGAGCACCACAGCTACTCACCGGATCACACAGTCCATCCAGCAGCGGTACGTGTTTATTCACCGTTTCATTTACAAAGCTGAAGTTTGCTTGTGATTTTGGAAATGGCTAAAGGGCGATTCCCACTAATTTTTCACTGTTGTAGTTTAAGTGACCAAAATGATCATGTATTAAAAAAAAAAGAAGAAAACATTTCAAATGATTCAAGATGCCTTTTATTGCAGTGAGAGGAGGTTCTCATGCAACTGAGATCAGAAATAGAGATGTTCAAGTCTCAAATTAAAATAAAAAATCTGTTCAATAATGTTTACAAATTTGAATTTTTAGTTTTTAATTTGAAACTTGTTTCATTGTGGCAACCCCTAACCTACACACAAACACATACTTACCTATTTTGACTTTTAATTCTTCTCAAATGATTCAAAAGTGTTGAAATCACCTTTTTATTGAATTTTCACAAATCAGATAAAGGTTTGACAAACCACAGACTATGTTTTAATTATTCTGCTATTAGTGTAGAATAATCCAGTCCAGGTTTGAAGTGTCTAAGTACTGTCATATTTAAACTAGAACAGATTAAAGATGCTCATGGTAGTGAAAAATTAGATGGAATCACCCTTTAGCCATTTCCCGAATCGGAAGCTTCAATCAAAGGCCAGCTTCATCTTCATGTTGAATTTATTATTATTGATATTTTTACTTCACAATTTTAAGTTAGCAATGTTGTATGTATATTAATAATACAATATTTATTACAGTTGTCTTCATCTACAAATGCTGAAACACAAACCGTTGTCAGCACATCAGATTCAGCAGTACAGTGGCCAGAAGATGTATTTTATCTAATAAAAAATGGACCACATTATGCAGACAGGCCACTGGAAAATCAAGATAAGGAAGGCTGTCAATCACCGGATTTGTTTCTTTCAGATTCAGAATCCGAGGAGAATATGCCCCTGGAAACATCAGATATAGAAACACACCGTCTTTAGAGTCTTATCAAATTACCGGTAGTCAGGAATAAGAAGCCTCAAATGACCCCCATGATAAACAGAGACTGTTTCTTGTTTTTGAGAGTCAGTTAAAACAGATGCTAACACAGTGTGGCTCATTGATCGTTACGGAGGACACAAAAGAGCTGCAAAATGAAGGATCCCAGCTAACACTAGAACTGTCATGTGTGAATGGCTGTAAGCTCAGATGGCAGTCTCAGCCTACTCTGAGAGGAACCAAAGGAGCGGGTAACCTTCTGCTCAATGCATCTGTATCTGTCAGCGGCATCCACTTAGCAAAATTTGAACAATTCTGTAATAACTTAAACCTCAAATCAATTAATGAAGATACATATGTGAAACTGAGGAAGAAATGTGTTCCCTGTAATTGAAAAGGCATGGAACATGGAACAGAGTGCATTAATGACCACCACGAAATCAGAAGAATCTGAGGTTGTTATCTGTGGAGATGGACGATGCGACTCACCAGGCCACTCAGTCAAATACTGTATGTACACCTTTTTAGATGTGCAAACTCCAAAAAATTATTGACTTTAAGGTAATTAGCTGCACCCAAGTGTCAAGCTCCAACACAATGGAAATGAAAGGTTTTAAGGAAGCTCTCAACAACATAGAGCAAAATGGAGTCAAGGTCATGACCATTTGTACAGACAGACATCCACAAATTATTAAAGAAATGAGGGTCAACAATCCCGAAATGCCATAATTTGATCCCTGGCAAGTTGCAAAAGGGGTGTCCAAAAAGCTGCTGCTGCATCAAAATGGAAGTCGTGAAGACTAGGGGTGCAGGAAAAAATCGATTTTTAAAAGAATCTAGATTCTTTGTCCTGGCAATTCAGAATCGATTCTAAAAGTCCCAAAATTGATTTTAAAACGTGTTTATTTTTATATTTTTTCCACTCCTACTCCTCAGCGTACTGCATATTGCATTATGTGTCCTTTCGGCCACCATAGAATTTTGGCCGTGTAGGCCACCGTACAGCAAGCTAGTTAGCCAGCTCTCTTTATATGAATGGAGCCTGCTTGCATGGAGCAGGAGGACAGCATGATTCAACTTGCTCCTTCATCTTTAAAAATCATTTCAGATCCTAAAATGTTCTGGGGGAAGACGGAGCTTAACAAGAGAATGGTTGTTTGCAAAAAGTGTCAAATAAAATTACAATACAGTATTTTGGAAATACAATTAAATGCGTGGAAGATGAAAGCAGCTGACTAGCGAAGTTTGCTGCAAAGATTTCTCTCTCCATCTTCTGCTGTATCACAAAGGATTTACAAGCAGACAGATCAGTGGAAGTTGAGGGGTTTAGTTTTATTTTTAATTTGCTGGAAGCAACGCACGTTATTCCTTCATGTAGATAAAGGTCCACACAGCTCCAGCATGAAACAAAAATAACATGGGAGAAGTTCTGATGCAGCTGTAGCTCAAAGGTAACTGTTATTTCTCATATTATACTCAAACTTATAGGAAAGTTGTACAACACACTTAATGTAATTTGTCTTTTTAACAGGTTGGAGAGGCCAGATGAGACACATCACTTGGAGCCAGTTCTAAATGATACAATTTATGGTTTAAAAATTACAGTTCAGAAGAGATTTTGTGTAAACTTGAACAGGTTTTAAAATTTTGTTAAATATTTACTAAATATGAATCAGTATGTTAAAAAAACTGATGTCTGTATTTTATTTTGAGTTAAAGGTTATTGCACTATGTTAGGCTGAAGTCTGTTTACTATTTTGAATTAGTCTGTGATGGACTGGAGACATGTCCAGGTGTCCCCCACCTCTCACACAGTGATGACTGGACATGGACACCAGTGACCCCCGAGACTCTAAAAGGAAGAAGTGGGTAAAGATGATGGATGGATGAATTATTTGTTCGTAGATTTTTATTTTTAAAAATCCAGGCAGCTAAGCTAACCTAATACTGGTGATTTAAGTTACAGAATTTTATGCAGTCCTGTATTTGTTCCTATTTTTGGTATAAATATAAAACAAAAGATTTGATAAAATAAAGAACCTAAAATTATTGTTTTAAATAAATGTTCTTTTTGTTTACATTGTTTCATCTTTTCAATTACATAACTGAAACTAAATTTATGACTATTTCAATAGAAAAATAGTTTCTGGATCAAATAATCGATTTGGAATCGAATCATGACGCCAAAAATTGGAATCAAATCACCAGACACCGAGAGATTCACACCCCCTACTGTACATTACTGTATGGGTATTGTTAAAACTACGTAGATTTAAGAGTTTAGAACATTGCAAAAGTGTGGGAAGGTTTTTTTTTTATAAGTCTTTTATACATACAAGTGTGCATATATAATATATTTTTATAATATACTAAAATAAATACGGAGTTCCTACTTTGCAGTTTTTCAGTTATCGCGGTGCTGTGTGGAATGTAACCCCTGTGATAATCAAGGGACTACTTGCAATCCATAAAGTTTCTAAAGCAGTGATATCTGACCAATTGGAAATTATTTTTAGGTAAATTTTCTAATTCTTGAGCAGCTTTATATTTACAACCTTCTTCAGGAACATTCAGAATTCAAAAGTATTCAATAGAAAACCTACCAATAGTCTCAGAATTTGAGTTGCCCAATAGTCCGTCACAGCCCAGTGAGATATTTTTTTCACTTAAATTGGCCAAATATGAACTTCACTTATGCTTATTTATTGATTCATCTCTTTTAATTCAAAATGTTTTTTTGTCTTTTTATAAATTATCTTACAGAAGAGCAGAATTAAAGCTGAAATGGAAAGAAAGGGTTCTGTGGGAGTAGTTTATCTTGCTCTATTCAAATTTCAGTGCAACATCTTTGATTTCCATGACCCAAAGTGAGGTAAGCCTCGGGGTGGTGACAGATTGTCAGCCCTCCCCTGGGGGCAGGAGCTGAACTCCTCAGCTCCCTAATGATGTGCCTGTCTTTTGAACGAAAAAGCCAGAGACACAGCCTACTTAGCAGACTTAACTACACAGAAAGAGGTGGGTTAAACAGGGGGGGAGACAAAGGCAGAAAGAGGGAGACACTGCGATGAAGACCTGATGAAAGCTGAGCTTTTCAAAATTTTAATTCCAACTGAAATGAGTTTATGACAAATAAATCATAAAGAAAAAGTCAATGAACGCAGGGTTCCTGAAAAAAGCTTCCAATTGTCCTCAGACAATTCTTTTAAAGAATCGAGCAAAGACAAGATGCCCTGAAATACATATTGCATGAATGATAGGCAGTAATACAGCTGTTGTCCCATTGTCACACTCTAAATATGAGCATTTTCAATCTGGAGGGCTTCGCATAATCACTGTTTATCCATTACATCCCCCATCATGCTGCCGAATGGCAGCACACACAGTCACATTGCTCTCGATCATCCTTTAATTGATGCCGTGGCATGTTGTGCTGGTATTACCAAACACAGCCTTCTCCGCTCCAGCATCTACCCTCCCGTTACGGTAACACATCCCAGGGCTTCTTTCTCTGCAGCTTCAACTTTAGATCCATTTAAGCTGCACTGGAAGCCAGTTTGGTCCATTTTAATGTTCTTATAATCTCCCATTTGATAAATGTATGAACTGTTCGCAGCCTGCACAACAAAGAAGTCAAGAATATCACACGCATGGCAGGAGAAAAGGAAGTAAAGCCTGTGATGAAAGCAGAGATGCCTGAGGCTGCAATGAGTGGCCACAAGGACTCCTTTTCTTCTTCTGCTTTTTCTGAATTATTAAATCACACAGAAAAAAAGAACAACTATCATTCCTCAGTTAAAGACGATGCAACTAAGGGAGGAAACAAATACAGTTGAAGTACCAAGATAAAGCATAAAAAACAATCACAGTATTCTTGAGTGTTCTATCAGTTAAAACCTTACTTGTAGACAAGTCTTTGAATAAATTCAGGTTAGAAAAAAAGTTTAGTTCCATGGTGACTCATTTTCTATGTTCACAACAGGCTTCCCACAAGGATGTCATGAGCTCCCACCTGTATACTCGACTCACTTATGATTGTTCTGCAAAGTGTCCAGGAATTTATGTAGTAAAATTTGTAGAAAGCGCTGCTGTTGCTGATCGGATTGGAAGACTGGAATTATTACTTAACAAAGGACAAAGTACACAAAAATCATACTTGATTCGTGTTTACAGATACAGATAAAACTAGATGTTAAACAGTCTGTTAAAATATACCCAAATGCAGGAAATGGCATCTACTTTATTAAAAAAATATTGTGGGGAAGGACCCCTGCACTCCTGCCCCCTACTGGTCTGCCCGCTATTTGCGTTCCGGCCTCGATCGGTTTACAAATTAAGCCCTGCCTGCTATTGATAAATAATCTTTGGCAATCTAAACCTGTGGGTGATGAGTAAAGAATTACATTTACTCGCGTTATACTATTTTAGAGAAGAACAGCAACGCTCTCACCTTGTGTGTGAATAGAGCGACTCCGATTCTGTCAAGCATCCTAACCCCCCCTCACTTCACTGTTCTGAGCCCGACTCTTCTCGGCTGAATTCAGTCCTGCGCCTTGCTGTTCCTGCTCCAATCTCGCCACTTCCTTCAGGTGCTTCAATTCTCGGTTGTTCAGCTAAAGACGATCCATCCATTTATTTAATGAAAGTAACTTGGATTGTCTAAAAAAGCTAAGTCTGGTCCTCTGGACATTCAAAAAACAAAACAAAACAAAGCAAAAAAATGTAGAAACGTTTC
>JAVCKU010000079.1:1660555-1672987 GCA_032273985.1 Hypsolebias coamazonicus
CATTGCGTCATGTAACAGATAAAAGTGGATATTAATGACATAATCAGCTTGCCATAGCCTGCCACAGTTTGCCTGGAGCAACCGTCAAATCAGTTTCTTTTCTCTGCACCGCCCCGGAGACAAGCTGCTGATTTAATCATTAAAGTTCATTTATGAAGTAAAAGTTCAACTGAGACACACCTTTACTATAATGTCAAGCAAACAAATAATTGTTTTAAGTGTTAATATTGTTAAATTCTTATTAAAGTCCTCCCGTGCACGCTGCCGCGACCACCATTTGACAGCCAGTCGAGCTTTGGCACAACACGTTTCATGTTTCCAGGTTGTCAGCAGTGACATTATAGATGCGGCGTATGCGGCGAAGCAACATATTTATGGATTTGACATATTTGGACTGATGTGACTTATAGGGCGGTGCGACGAGTACGGCAGAAATTACGGTATTTATTAAAACAAACTTAACGACTCGTTTAATATCTTGTAAATGTCAGGCAGCGTCACAGCCCTGAGGAACGCCCCGTCCTCCCCAGCTTCTTGTCCTCTCAGCTCTAACCTTCGCTCAGATTATTGTCATAGAAACTAGCTTGGTGTGCACGTGCGTGTGTGTGTGTGCTGGTTTCAGAGGGGATGGAAGTAGTCCCTCCTGTCCCCTCGAGCTCCGGGCTGATGAAGAGGTTTGTAGTGTTTAATGGCTCTCTGGTCCGACACCAGCTTCTCGGCCGGTGACCACAGCGACCTCATTCTCCTCTGAGCGATGCTCTGCAGCAGCCGTGCAGCCGCCATCACGTGCACACCTCTCAGGCACGCTGGTTTCTCTTCTCTGGCTGCAGTCGTGTCTGTTTCCAAACGTTCTTCTTTGCTCCGTGGCTCAGACTGATCAGAAGTTAAACCTGCTACAGCGAAGCTTCCACCGTCTGCCGGGCGTGGACACGTGCATTCACGCAGGATTAGAGAGCGAGCTGAGGTGTGTGTGGACCAGGAAGCAGTGCATGGCTGTCTGACGAGGGGCCTCGCAGGTAGAGGTGATTTTGCTACATCTAAGCGACTGAAGTGAAGAAGAAACACGAGAACAAAAAGTGAGCGGCGAGCCACTTTTTCCCTGCAAAGTTTAGCACGGACTTGTGTTAGACACCTCTTCAGCCACGCCGAGCATCTGAAGGCAGCAGCTATAAATACACTCACCTACACAAATGCAGATGTTGCAGCTCCACAACTTTCCACTCAAGAAGGGTTTTGTTTTAAAAGTTGCACTTTGCAAATGGCCGTCCAACTTTTTGGTGCAAAAAGCCACGAAGTACAACGGAATGAAGCTCGACGCACCGCGAGCTGCAGCAGCTTGAAGCGTTCGCCTGAGCTTTCCTCTAATTGAAAGGCGATTCCAAGCGTTTCATGGTGTTTAGCTCTGATGCGGACAGGTTTCAAATGAAGCGCTGCAGAGCTGACGAGGAGCAAATGGTTCACCCTCATCTGCACAGTCGCCTCATTACTGTTTGTTTGTCTTTACTATGGGATGTGCTCCATGTTCGACTGGAAGGAAAGGATTCTTTATCTCCTTATTCCTGCACACAAACACAGAGGAAGCATCCGTCGAGGGACATTACAGTGGATATCAGTGTTAACACAAGTAATTGCTTTCCTGCTCCAGAGTGTTAATCCGGCTCCACAAAGTTTGCACTTGGAATCTGAGAGTTTTATCTGAGCTCCAGCTCTGTGCACGTGGTGGGACAGGGCCGCTCGCTTTGAAGACGAAGGGGATCCATCATCTCTGGAAACGAGGGGGTAACAAAAGCAACGCTGCTGCGACTGAGACAAACACGTCCTCCAGAGTGTGAGATGAGTCTTTTTATGACCCAAATCGCATCAAATCAATACATTATCACATTTTCTTGTTGAGCGCAGACCATGGTTGAGTTCCTGCTGCAGCATTTCTTATCTTCTGTTTCTGCTGATAAGATTAAAAAAAAAAAAAAAAAAAGTTTCATTTCCTTTTGTTTTACGTTTCACACCACAGAGACGGCGTGAGTCTCTGGTGCCGACCAAAAAGATGTCATTTATTATGAAAGGCTTAATGAGCTCCTTCCTGGTGCCGCCCTGTGATTTCCTGCATTTGAATTTTTAATGGCAGTTTTAAATATTCAAGATACGAATGAAGACTTGAGTTAACAAAGACATTAGATAGATTCCTTCTGGTGTGTTTGGTATTCTGGATCTCACGCAGAAGACCCATTTTACAGCCACATCCAGGGCTGGGAGCAGAGGCAGGTCTGTGCCCATCAGTCAGCGCCTGGACAGTTTGGACCCGGCAGTCCCAGACCTCTTCACATGGAAGGTCCATGCTCGTGCATCAAGGTGCAAAGTCATCAAAAGAAGAAGTTTAATAGATCTGAAGAGGAAAGGAGGAAAGAACGCCAGACTTTGGAGTAACTCAGTCACGATCATTGTCACCTTGTCTACAAGACGTTCTGGGGAGTTCATTTGCAAAATAAGAATAAAATCCTGGGAAGATGAAAGAAATAATTTTGTTGATGGATAAACTTCAAATTCAGCATCAACTTTGAGACAGATATTTTTTTTTTGTGATGAAGTTGCCTATTCTTACTCTAGAAATAGATTGTTTTCAGTAAACAAGAATGTGTGTGTGTGGGGGGGGGGCTTACTATTAATCTTTGTGTTTTTGTAATCACTGTAGCAAGTAATGTGTCATCTTCATTATTACAAATCAAGATTACTGTTGTTGTTGTTGTTTTGCCACACATCAAATGGTGTCCCACAAGGTTATGTATTGGGCCCAGTTATTTTTTGTTTGTGTAATATTGATCCAGGTGTGAAAAATCTGATATTTTATGGTATGCAGATAATACACTTATTTTATCCACCATGAAAACTACAGAAAAAGTTGTAATTAACAAACAGAAAAGATTACATATTATTGGCTTCACTTGTGTTGAACGTACCTTTCTACTTCTCAGTCCTCCACATCCCAGCAGCCACCTGTGTGCCCTGAAATCTATAAAACTCTTATGGCACATTGTGCAACGAGATCACAACTTGACAAGCCTAGACAGTATTTTACATTAGATACATTTAATCAATCACACGAATGATCTTACTGAAATGAGCTGAACATTTTCAGGTACAGTTTTGTTTTTATAATAATTTTTTTTAAACATTGTACTTAAAAGATCAACCAGACCATTCAGAGCTCTTCCAAACACTGACTGATGGAAATGAAGACAAGAGCAGCATGTTTTGGGATCATCCCCATTCTTCTATTCAGTAGCAATTACAGTGTCACATGACTCTTCTACGCTCCAGATGAGCTGTTTAGGGAGAAATATTTATATCTTTGCACTTTTATTTGTGCTTCTGCACATTTACACACAAGCCCCTAAAGTGCAGCAGCTGATAGAAATCCATTTGTCGTCTGCAAGAGCCTCATTTACCCTTTGGGTCAAGTCTAGACTGCCTCATTTTTACCCAAACCATGAAGAACCAGGAGCTCGCAGCCTCCTGGCTGCCTGTGCGGAACAGAACTGTCGACTTGGACAGCAGCTTGAGGAGGACACGCTTCGTGGCTCTGAAAGGCTCTCCAGAGAAGACCTTTTGTCCCCACTGGAGGGTGACTGCACGTGTCACCAGTCCTAACCACCTGACAGGAGGAGACTCACAGAGGAAGGTGCTGAGCGGCTCCCAGGTCCGTTTAGACAAGAGCTGGTTTTATTTGTTCGTTTTGCTGTAACTTTTATCCCTAAAATGAATCCTCGTGATGGAGCTGGTCCTGTCGACACATCGAATCAGGTCCAGGTGAGTGAACATAATTATTGTTTCTGAACAGACATGAGCTCTCTGAACATGCAGTTTCTCTGCAGGTTGTTCCTGTGTACTCTGCCACACACACCTGTTGTTCATCTGCTCAGTAACTCACCTGTTCTCACTCACTAATCAACCACCCATGTGCTCACAGGTCAGACTCAGCTACTGTTTGATCACCATGTGTTTGTATCCATCATGTTTCTGCCCTGGATCATTAATTGTCCTGCCGCCTGCCTGCTTGTCTTTTTATTTTTGGACTAAAACTTCTTGGTCATACCTGCCTACCTTCTCACCTTTGAGTCCACCTCACCACCCAAAGTTCATCGAGGTGGCATCTGAACTACACGTTGCTGATTTTGTTTTTTACTGAGGTTGTTCAACGATCTACAGTACGACAAGTAAGATATTAACTGCTCATGATCTCTCCATAGAACCTCACTTTACAGGATCTGAGTGTAGCTTCTATGTGTAATGGTATGAAAAGTCTCCGTACCTCCTCCTGTTTCCATCACACACTCTTCATGAGGACGTTGAGAGGCCGATGACTCCGGTGGCTGATTAGTGACTTTCCTCATTACTTGTCCTGTCCCTCAGATATCATTCCTCTCAGGACCAGTCTGAGGTGATGAACACTAACTAACATATGAGGGATGTCAAACTGTTTCTTTTATTTTTGGTTAAGTTGCTTCAATTACTTTTCATCATTAAAGGCCTATCATCGCTTTAATAAATGAATATTATTATTTTTCATAACATCATTTTAGAAAAAGATTCTTATGTTGATAGTCGAAGCTGTTTAACCTTGAAAAGAACTTCCTGTTTAATCTGCAAGGCGTCACAGACGCTCAGCTACTTCCTCACTAAACTTTAGCTGTTTGTGTAAAAGTGGCTGAGGTGCAGCCATATTTGTTTTGCTCATTAGCCGTGGTGGCCGGTTCCAAAACATACAAGTTGCTGGTGCACATCCAGTAATGACTTCCTGGGTGTTGCAGTAAAATCCATCCATACTTTGCTGACGGTTGCATGATCACGCACCGTTTTCTATAAATAAACGAGAACATTTTGTAAATTTAGATTTTTTTTTTTTAAGACATTATTATTGAGTATTAAAAGTAGTTAAAATTAGTCATAACCTTCAGTTTGAGGTGATCAAATCAAATCTGTTAATTATTTTTGTTGAAATATTTTAAGAACACTGCCCCCCCCCCACCCCCCCTTCATTATTATACAATAAAAGTACAAACTAACTTGGATTTTCTTTGGTACTCGTTAAAGAAAAGTAAAATATTAAAGTTCCTTTAATTGTAATAAACACTTTGTTGTGTGTTGAAGTCTTATCGATCAGCTGAGGTGACTCAGGCCTTCAGTGTCTTTTAACGATAAGTTTTAACGTCTGTTACAAATTGTTTAACCAGCACGAGCCAAACTTCATACATCAATATCTGCATAAAGCCATGCTTCAGAAAGATCCCTCAAAACTTATATAATTAACTGTAAATAAAAGATGAGGATGTTTGAACAAATAAAATAAAATGTTTTGTCTCATACTGTGGTCCAGGTTGTCTTGACAGTTTATTCATGTTTCATGTATTTCATATATTTATCTGCCTTCCGATCAGTTTCCTGATTAACTGAATATATAATCAAGATATATTTAAGTATTGGCATGTTGCTGCCTTTCAGGTGTAGCTTCTACATTTAAAATCATTTTATTCTGAAGAGGGATGGAGTTGAGATGTTTTGGTGCAAACCTGCAGAACCATGAGCTCTCCTTCATCTTCGTCACATGACTGACTGCTGGACTGAATAAGTCGTGTATCTGAACGTTTGGAGCAGACAGGTGCTGCCGTCCTTTCATGCAAACCACATAAAAGTCTGAAAATGACGAACGTGGATGAAAGTGGGCTGTTTGTCAGCAGCAGGGAGCAGAGAAGACGGATCAAACCTCCAGGTGCGTGGAGTCAAATCAACAAATGAGACGTGCTGCTGCCACGCAGAGTCAGCTGCTGCAGCGCCGCATCTTCTCACAGGAACTCTTCCTCCTCTTTGATGGAGCTAAACGTGTTTCTCTGGCACGGATGAGCGATCTGGTAAAGTATCCAGGACCTGTAGAAAATGGACTTTGAAGACATGCGTGGTTTGGGATTTTTGCTACTTCTGCTCAAGCACGAGCCATAAAACAGGAAATCATGACTCCATGATGGTTTTACAAGTGATTCAAAGCTTGAGGAGTAATATCTATCTATTTATTTATTTATTTATTTATTGGAGACTTCAGCTGTTATTATCCACCTAACAAAGGGTTTCTTAACTTTACATCTTACTCTTCTGTCAATTTTAATGTGGCCTGAACCACAACGCCCACAAATGATATTAAAATGACCAACTCAGGGCCGTGATGTGTTCTGTTACTTTTATTGGTGTTTTGAGTTACCATGGCAACCTAATTTACAAAGAAAGCCAAAAGAGAGAGAAAAAAACAGTTTGGCTGTTTTTATACAGTTCAAATTTGGCTCATTCGTAGCTGAGGATGATCCCTAATAGACTCGGACAGCAAATCAAAAATCCAAGATGGCCGCCAGAGCTAATAAGGAAAAATGCCATAAATCAGCCACTTTTAGAGCTATTCAGCTGAAATTTGGTGAAGTGGCTGAGAGTGAGCCTGAACACTTAGTACAGGTAGTCCTCGAGTTACGACCGAGATTCGTTCTCACGCGGCGTCGTAAACCGAATTTGACGTAAGTCGGAACATACATGGTACGCGGCGTTATAAACATGGTTTTTTTTCAACGTAAGATAAAGCCAGAGTACATTCTGTACCATAACATGTACAGTACTGTATTTCCAAGCAGCTAACACAGTACCCTACATAATTATCAAAAAACATAAAATATTGCACAGTACGTTTCATAATGAAATAAAACAGTAAAAAACTGTACCTGTATCCCTCCGCTCTTTTTTCTTTAAAATCCAATCCACCTCGGTCAGGAGTGTTTACAGGTAAGTCCAACCAACGAAGTTTATTAGAACAAGAGCTGCTATTTTTACAGGCTGCACCGCCTTAGAGCACAGGCAACTTCCCCCATGTCACTACTACGAATGAGCTCCTCCAACGGGTAAACAACAAAATGGTCGCCAGAGAGCGGGAGGAGTCCACAGGGTCTTAAAGGGAAAGGTATTGACAACCCACACACAAAAGAAACGGCACTGTTGGTAACTCGAAAAAAGGCTATTCAAAGTCAATGGGAGGTGTGTCGTAAGTGAGAAACGTCGTAACTCGAGACCGTCGTAACCCGAGGACTACCTGTACTGTCAAATCAAAATTTAAAAATGGCATCAGCCTGGCAGTCCCTGTCAAAGTTTCTCCAGGAACTTTAGATGATAAACTACTGGTTTTACACATGTCTGTGTTGGTTCCATTGAAGTATTTGCTGAATATCTCATGAACAATTGGATGAACCTTAATGAAACACTCAGAGTAATAATAAGTAGATACTTACAACTCATTCATGTTTGGAGTCAACCCAATGCAAGATGGCTGCCATGGCTAACACACAAATAGAGATAACTTCATTAATTCAACAGATTGTGAACTAAAATTTGGCGTGTTAGAAGCGGAGTCATTTGCAACACACGATGAGCATTTTGTTTTTGTGACATCACGCAACATTACTGTCAATGTTTCTTCTAATTTAACTTTCACCACCTCATCATTTCTTCACAGAAGAGAATCCTACAACTGTGGCGTGAAGGAACGTGAGCGATCGACTTTTAATTTATGCAAATAAAAGTAGGAACAGTGAGACATCAGCAAACCTTTGTCACGTTTTAACTTTCAGCCACAAGTTTCTGAGGACAGAACTTTTGATTTTTCAGGTTTTTCTTGTTGCAGTTATAAAATTTTTATGTTTTAAAAGTGAAACAGACTTGAGGGCTCCTCGTGTGAACACCAAGCAGCAGATAATCTGATTAAAACTGAGAAGAAGACACAGCTAAGACCTTGATACAGCCTGTTCTTTGTCTTTGGCTCATGCTGTTTGCAGGTGCGGAGCTTTGAGTTTTCATGCGGTGATTCCTGGCGGGCAGGTCATAAATCTTTAAAATAAGTATTCAGGTATTTGCATAACAATGCTGCTGTGACGTCTCCAGTACACTGGAAGAAAATCAGATTAATAAAATACAATAAAACTGATTAACTCAAAGATTTAAGCTACACTTGGACCTACGATGCATCCGTCATCAGCTGTTAAAGGCCTAGCATACCTTGAGGGAACGCACGTCACTCGTTTCAAACTGAGATGGAGCGTCGTCATTTTGGTCAGTCGTGTAAATTAAATTCAGTTTATTAGATGTATAGAGCCAAGTGACACCAGAAGCCCCCTCAGGGCTCTCAACAGAAACATTCACATACATCAAACGTCAGTTAGTAAAAGTTCTGTATCTGAGGAAGCAGCAGGTTGTGTTGAAGCTTCACTTCATCAGTCTCCATCCTGAGCAAGAGCAAAGGAGACAGTGGGAAGAAAAAACTCCCTTTAACAGGAAGAAACAGGCTCAGGACGAGCAAATTCGACCGGCTGGGTTTGAGAAGACAGGAAGTAGAAACAGACACAATGACAGGTCCAGATGTGGGTGAGCAGATCATCACCAGGAGGAAAGATAAATAAATAAATAAATAAATAAAAAAACACGTTAAGATAGAAATTATTACAAATACATATTCATTTGAGGAAACTGGTCAATTTGTCCTTCAGCATTCTAAGCCTATAACTAAGGGACAGCTCAGGAAACCCAAGCCAACCCTAACTATAGGATTTATCAAAAAGTTAAGTCTTAATCCCAGTCTTCAAACTGGACAATGTGTCAGCCTCATGGACAGAAACTGGAAGTTGGTTCCACCAGAGAGGAGCCTGAGAACTGAAAGATCTTCCTCCCATTCTGCTTCTTGAAACTCTAGGAACCACAAGTAAACCTGCAGTCTGACAGTGAAGTGCTCTGTTGGTAAAATATGGAACAATAAGATCTGTAATATAAGATGGAGCTAGGATGTTGAGAGCTTTGTAGGTTAGAAGTAAGATTTTCAGGGAGCCAATGGAGAGAAGCTAAAAATGGAGAGAGATGATCCCTCCTGCCAACTCTCATTAAGACTCTGGCAGCAGCATTTTGGATCAACTGAAGACTTTAAAGGATTTGGACACCCAGATAACAAACCATTACGATTGTCCAGTCTAGACGAGTTAATTGCACGGACCAGTTTTTCTGCATCATATTAGTTGTCAGAGTTCACTGTTACAGCAACAAGTCAAATGTTTTCATGTGTTTTGACTGAGAAACAAGACAAATAGACGAGCAGTAACCATGAAGAGCTATAATATTTACAGACAGTTCAGTGAACGCATCTGTTTGATCGAGGTTAATGGAAACTACACTCAAGACAAAATAACCCTCAAAAGCTACAAAACAATCACCTGGTTGGCTTCATTTTGAATTGTCTGTGGTGCAGCTGGGAGGAAGAGTGTAAAAATATTGCATTTCATCATACCTTTTGCAAAGTTTTCTGTGTATTGCACAAGTTTTAGAAGTTAAATTGGTAAAACATCCATTTCAATTTGATCTGATTTTGGGGAGAAAAAAAAAAAGTTGAAAAGTTCTGCCTGGAGTGAATTCTATCCAACCGTGACGCCGACGTACTCTTCTACCTGCCCAAAACAATTATTCACACACACTCAGTGGTTCCAACACCATCCTCCAGATTCGCCTTCAGCTGCTGCAGACTGAAATACTCAATGAATTATTGATCAAACCGGGGTCCCAGACTGTGTATTTATGTGATTTTAGTAATGAGGCCGCTGGAGATCAGACCCCGGCTCAGAGCAAGAATCTATGCTGAAGATGAGCTCTGATTAGGACTTCACTGACCTCAGTATTTTCTCATTCAGCGCCCTCCCTGAGAGCCTGCAGGTGGATGACTGTATTGGTGCAGGTAATTCATGTTCAGGGCACTAAACACTGGTCATTGTTTGTTCTTCAGTGATTTTCCATGACCAGTCAGAATGCATCCTCTTCATCACTGCTCCAGTTTTATTGTTATTGTACATATTTGTACCAGATTAAACACAACTGACTTTGTGCAGAGCATTTTTGTAAGATACATTTAAAAACCACAATAGAAACAAATCTGACCTGATGTCTTTGTTGTGCAGTACAACCATCAGAAGCAGCTGGTGTTGCACCTTTCCCTATTAAAAGACGTGTTTGGCATATTTCAGGTTGGGGCTAAACAATATGTCAAATTTAGCACAAAACCAATATTGCAGACAACTGGAGTCACCGGCCATTATATTCTTTTACTTTTTTTATTTTACTTTTTAAACTTGTTTTAAAAAATATGTCCTCTAATGATTGTCTATTGTTGTCGCTGTTGTCATCATTCTTTGTTTGTAGCCAGGTCTCTTGTAAATGAGTCCTCGAGGCTCAATGGGATTAACCTGCCTAAATAAAAGTTGAATTCATGAATGAACATATCTTTATGGGATGTCCAGGGTATGAAACAGAAAGAATCCATTTCCAAAAAGAAAGAAATAAAATGAATATTACATTTACAATTAGGGATGTTTTTAGTAGTGTTATCAGTAAAGTTAAAGATCAAGTTATTTTTTTCTTGAAAAACACAAACTTAGTAGACAGAATTTAGTTGAATTATTAAAGTAATTATACAGATTTTTTTTTTCTTTTTCTGTTTATCTCCTGTCCACACTCCAGCTCAATAGGTTGCGGTAATGCACCTCACAGTTGGTCTGCAAACTGCCATAAAACAAAACAAGAAGAAGAAGGGGGAGGCTCATTAGTTCCCACCCGTACTGACGCCACAAAGCTGTGAGTGCCTGTTAGACGCTATTCAACAATAGAGTGACTATAATGCATACTTGTTATTTTGGTTATGACGGGTGTATGATAATTTCCCTCAGAATACGATAATTTTATGTCTCTAGTACGATAATCCTACATTTCTAACCTGGCAACACTGCATTTAGTAAACACATCAGCTAGCGTGTGTGAAAGTACCGCTAGACAACAGACACGTCTTCTTATTTGAAATGGTTCAGAGTTTATTTAGCCGTGCTGTGTGTCTTAGAGGAACACAGAGAGGAAGCATGACATTAAATTTTCCGAGATGGCGCCTGTGTACATGGCTTGCAATCCACCTCTGCTGATGGTGTTTGGATTTTTTTATGTTTTGTTTATTGTTCATCGAGGAAATAAATACGCTACTGGTGGAGGATCGACAACAGCTTCTGGATCTTCGTTTTTCTGCCGCTGATGTCGCTTATTTGGCCCAGTATGAGCGTACCTCTGGAAGACCCCCTCTTCCCCCGCTGCTGGGGGAGCTGCCTGTTTACCTCCTCTGCGCACATCACCTGCCTGCCCGGAGTTATCATTCCAGATGATGGGGAAAACGAGCTGGCCGGCTGGTGAAGCTCAAAGCCCTGCGTGCTTCATCTTCCTGTCCAGCTGATGGCCATGATTTCCATCACCAGCTTTCCGCGTGTCCGGACCAGGTAAACAACGGGAGTTGTCGGCCGGTGCAGCCCATCATTGAAAATCTGCGGCCGCTGTCGCGCGCTCACTCCACCGCTGCTTGAACCACCTCGGATAATATCAAGATGTGTGTGATGAACGCAAGATCTGTCACCAACAAAACTTCATCCTCAGGGATTACTTTCAAGAGCACGATTTGGACTTTTTCTTCATCACAGAGACTTGGATGTCGCCGGGTGAGTCCAGTGCCTTGACGGAATTATTACCACCGAACTGTCTGTATTTTAACGACCCGCGGCCATCAGGTCGTGATGGTGGTGGATTAGGCCGGATTTTAGCACGGGCTTACCGGGGCTGCAGCCCAGGGCCCCTGCGCTTCGGGGGCCCCGGGCTGCATAGTTTACGTATTGGATTTTCGATCCAACCTGCCAATATTTTCCGATCTATGATGCACGTTAGCATCAAACTATGGAATGGATTTCCTGAACGGAGGCATGTCTCATGAACGCAGAGTAATAAGACCCGCCTCACATTCAAGAAATCCAGTTCATACCCACATAGCAGTGGACTCCGTGGAAGATCCGCCTTCTTACCTGTTAAGATCCGCCCTGCGTATCAGCAGTTTGCACCTCCGGAGCAGATCTGCCCCGCAAGCCAAATGATCTGACCCCCCACACTGTCAGGATAACGGACCCAGCATGAATCAGTGAGCCTTAAGTGCTCTGGTGCTCCGCAACCCTCTTGGAACATGGACCCCACACGGATACGTGCGCCGTGCTGTAGGCGGATACGCCCTCTAGGTGGAGCTAGGTGCTCCACGTTACGCCCTGTAGGCGGATGTACACCTTCGCGCGGTCTTTTGCAGCCAGACGGCAGTTGGAGTTGGAAGCTGAAGAAGACACACCTTCTTTTCCTTCGGCAGATCGAGAACGTCTCACACTGTAAGTAAACTGATAAAACTGTTAATATGCGCTTATTTTTTTCTGATGGAAAGCAGGTTGATATTTATATATCAGTCTCTTTGCTGATTTTTAGTAACATTATGTGACAGTGAAATGGTCAGTCATTTAAATATTCAGTCCT
>JAVCKU010000079.1:1673087-1685249 GCA_032273985.1 Hypsolebias coamazonicus
ATGATCTCTCCCAGTAACTCCAGTTAAGACTCTGGCAGCAGCATTTTGGATCAACTGAAGACTTTTTAAAGAAGTATGTGGACACCCAGATAACAAACCATTGCAATAGTCCAGTCCAGACGTGACACATGCATGAACCAGTTTTTCTGCATGAAATGAGGTTTCGAGTCATTCATGCAACATCTCAGGATCTTTCACAGCTTCAAATATGAGAATGACTCTCAGATGACGCCGCTCCAAGTTTGAGCTTCATTTCTGTAAAACTGCTACAGCTGTTGTTTGGACCATCAGCCCTGGCAGCCATCTTGAATTAGGTTAACCCTGTTTTCATTGTCGAACCTCAAACTAAACGTTTTAGGCTCAAGGTTTAGCAGATCCGTCTTTTTCCATCTTTCAGCCTCCTGAGGTTTCCAGAGAGCGTTTACTGCACTCGAATGTTTCGTTCAGCCGCTGCCTTTCTCGCCGTGCGCTCATGACTGTGCATGAAACCCTGAGATATGTCAGGGAGCCAGTGATTTATCACAACCACCGTGCGTCTGCAGATAAACAGCAGAATTTAGGCTTCAGCAGTTGTGTGTGTGTGTGTGTGTGTTAATGGCAGGCAAACATGCATACATAAGCATGTGGTTTACCTCTCCGGGGAAATATACTGCTCACTCATACAGCAGAAGACTTTTCATTATTGTGATAACTTGTTTTTTTTTTTTGAAGTGGACGTTGGGAATTCTTCACATCCCTTTTCAATTTATTACTTCTGGTGTTGGGCACGATGATGAGAGGCAGGAACAGGACTGGAGCCATGACCTTGGATCCTTCAAAGCCCACAGCTCATTTTAATTCAAGCCGTCCAATCAGACTCTGATTTACACCTGGCAACGCAGGTGAGCATAACTGACTGTAATTGACGGGCAGGTGGGAGCTGAATCAGGACGACGGCGGGATAAATGAGCAGGTTATAGAAACACCGGATTGGACAGGAGTGAGCCCGCGGAGTGTCACAGAGTGCCTGACACGAGGGTGAGGTCTCCAAACGGGTTTTCTGTAGGCCAGAGTCATGGTGGCTGCTAAAATAAAACATTGCACTTAAAATTACCTATAAAAAAACTGCTGTTTTTCATAAAGTTCTGTTATAGCAGTAAATACAAACACACACAGGTGTAATTATCTGCCTGTCTGTTAGCAAAATATCTCATGAACCAGAGGACAAATTTGACTCATTAAACGCATTAACTATAACTTGTTACCTTTTGAAGCACAGTTCAAGATGGCTGCCATAGCTATGCAGCTTTAGCAAACGCTTGAAGCTCTAACTCAATAATTTTAGATAATATGAAGCGGCTAGTGAAGAGGTTCTCGTCACATATGAGCTACACATCGTGTCACATCTTTGCTTCAGACTTTGCATTAATTTTTAGTCACCCCTGAAATAAAAGTTCACAAGTAAAAAATATTTTGTAGAGGAAAAATGAACCAGAGCAAAAGAGTTGTAAAAGAAAATAACAGAAACTAAGTTTGTATAAATTGTACGATCGCTGCTGTTGCAACATTAATTAAAATACATAAATCTTTTGATAGAATCTGTGAAGAAAAACAAAGTGACTGTTTACTGATTGAATTTTTTTATTTCATATTTAATATTTGTTTTTGTTACCATTGTTCTCGTGGAGCATGGTAAAGACAAAACTCTTGATGAAATGCACGTTGAAATTTTCGTCTGTTGTGAAATGTTTCACGTATCGTTACGAGTTGTGCAGTTCGTTCACACTTGTCGTGTCTCAGACGCTACAAATGTTGTCTCTTTGTAAAACGGAGCGGAAACTGTCTGTGTTGGCAATTTTGTCAGATGCAGTCACACTAAGCAAGGGGGTCCCACAAGGTTCTGTTTTAGGGCCCTTGCTCTTTTTACTCTATTAATCAAATCTGTGATCAGCTTAAATTCTCCTCACCAAACGAACGCAGATGATCCAGGTCTATACTCGTCAGCGCCCTCTCTAGATGCAGTACACTCAACTCTTAAAATATACAGTGCATTAAACAGCAGCCTGAACATGAGTCTGTAGTGAGCAGATGGGTATGCAGCATGGATAATCAGCAGCACGGATAAGTGAGAACATTTAAAACATTTAAAAAGAAAATACAGGTTTAAATTAAAAACTGTGGATTAGCTGTGGCTGCCTTCTTGAATTGGGTTGATTCCATTTGTAATAAATAAAAAAACAATCAATTTTACAGAAACTGAGCTAAAATTTGATTTGGTTGTAGCTGAGAGTCGTTAACACTGAGCGTTGACCAAAACAGCTACAAGTCTCTTGTTCTTAAACACAATATATATTTAGTCCTAAAGTCCAGGCTTTCTTCAAGATGCACGATGTCTCAGACACAGACGTAGCTCAGTTTGCTTTAACCACAGCAGTTACTGTTTTTTGTACTTGCAGATTTTTCAGTATAAAATCCAGCTTTGGTTTAAAATTGCGCAGCTTTGGTTGTTTTTGTGCCATTTGTCCACGAGGCAGCTGTGGGTCCATTTCTGCAGGAGACAAATCTGCTGAAGGGTCGGGTGATGTTCTACCTCCACCTGCATCACCTCCCTCTGCAACAGAATAAATGAAGGGTCACGCTTCTCTCACATTTCACCCGCTGCACATCGACCTGGTCTCAATCATAATTTTCTACCAACAAGGCTCCTCTGCTCCACCCACCCCCTCAGTTTCTGCTCTTCCTGTGTTTTATCCAGACGTGTGTGGTTGTCTCTTTGCTCATCACCTTCACAGCGTGGTGCAGAGTCCAGAGCCACTGATGAGCTCCTCTCAGACGAGTATCAGGCGCCGGCTGGGATCAGGACGGTCACTGTGAAGTTCAAGAGACTCGTCGATGAACACCAGGAGACAAATCACTTCCTGAACAAGAAATGTTCAGACCATGTTGATCCCTTATGGAAATGTGAATTATAGACACGGGGAAAGGGAAGTGGAGCAAACCAAAACCGTTAAGTATGTATAGTTTATGTAAATGTTCCTTTTGCTTTGTCACAGACTGCAGTGTTTGTGTTTTCCTCATCTCAAGGTTCATGCAGCAAAAGCTTTTTTATGGATAAAACATCTGTTACTACTTAAAGCAGGTCTTACTTTGTGTATAAACTCAGTTGTTAGAGATTTTTATACTGTTTCATGGAAGGTTGTTTCATGTTTAGTACACTGATATTCTGCATTTTGACCTTTCCCCCCCTCAACAACATTAAAATCATTTGATACAACGGCTGATTTAAAACAATAAATGTTGGCAGAGTGGTCTCAGATGGTTAGAACATGGTTTTATTGTGCTTCTAATTTAAGATTAGATCAAAGATAAGAGCAGCTCTGCTCTGTGATAGATTAATCTGCTGATATATCTGAAAACATAAAAAATAGGGTCACAGAGCTTTACCTCCGAGGCCCACGCTCCCTAACCCTGCCCTGTTTGTCATTTCCAAACAATTTGGAGTTTTTATTCACAAGTGGAAAAACATCCGAGTCATCCCAGCACATTTACCCCAAGGTCAGACCTTGCAATGTTCAGAGAATTGCAAAACACTCGAAATCTTCACCTCATTTAAGAGTTGGCAGTTTTAAAATGATTATTTATCAATATTTTCTGCATCTAAAATATGAGTGGGGTCACACAGTGACAGTTCTGGATTTATTTTTACACCCTGCGATGAACTTTGATGTACATGAACGTTTTTCTTCTTCCAAATATTTTTATGACGTGCGTTTTAAAGCGTCTCCAGAGTAAGACATATGACTAGTTCAGCTTCTCCCACGCATCCAACACTGACAAATGTCAAGTGCTCGCACTTTATCCCTCCGTCTCCCTTTTTTCTTCTTCCCCTTTCCAGCCGTTCTGTGGCACATCTCCACTTCTCCCACAACGGCCTCATCTCAGCACTTAACCTCTGATTTGCATAAGTCATTACAGCTGTCAGATCCGAGGAGGTTATAAATTCTGCTAAGTGTTCATCTGTTGTCGGAAGTAAAAAATAAAAAAAAAGGCCCAACCAATTTTTACATTTCTTTTGACAAATGGAGACGGAAGGCTCAGACGTCATCAGTTCATCCTTTCTGTTTGTGTTCATGTGGACAGGACTGCGAGGGGAAATCTCTCCGGTCACTTGAAGCATCAGGCGGATGCAGCTGGAAGTAATTCTCATGCTTCACAGGTTTCTTTGAATCCACTGTGGAAATACTCTGAAGCACCGGGATTCCTTCTGTATAAATCTTTACAGCAGCAGCATCAGTCACAACAAACGTCTGAGCAGGGAAACGTCTGCTGCAGCTCCAACAACGTCCAGAATCAAAATGACAACTCAATAGAACTGCTGCAGCTTTATCATGTGTTTTATTGAAAATGTCTTTTGCTGCTGCACCGTCTGACAGACGCTGAGGGTAAAGTGTCTGTGCACAGCTGGGACACTGCAGTGCACGCACGCTGAGGCTCCCACCATGCATCTGTCTAGGACTGTGTGCACGAGAGCGTGCTCGCGGGGCTGTCACATCAGTTGCACGAGCTGACGTTCCCGGTCACTGATGGCAGACGCAGAACAGCTGAGATCCGACGGAAGCGTCTCTTTTTGTTGATGAAACAGCTGAGAGGGAGCTGCAGCCGCAGGACGAGGACTGAGCTGATGTGAGAACACAGAGCTAAAACATCTGGAGCTACTGACCTTAACACCTAACTGGGTTTCAGCTATTTACTCTCAACACAGCCAAGGTGATCTGAGCTGCAACACCTGCATTTCAAACAAGCTTCAGTGTTTATAATACCACCGACCTAAGGGATAACTCAGGGTTCTGTTTTGAGCCCACACCTATTTTTGTTCTTTGTTCTCCATCCTGGTCAGATAATAAATGAATTTAGAAACACATCTTATCACATTTTGATATTTGGTTTTATCTAGGTGGCAGGTCTTCACTGTGGTGTTCCTCAGGGTTCTATTTTAAGCCCATGCCAATTTTTGTTCCATGTTCTCCCTCCTGGTCAGACAATAAATGGATTTAGAAGCATCTCTTATCACACTTTGATATTTGCTTTTATCTAGGTGGCAGGACTTTACTGTGGTGTTCCTCAGGGTTCCATTTTAGAGCTTGTTTTATTTTATTTGTGTGCTCAGTTTCATGAACCACAAAATGATTTTTTTATTAAAATGTACAGAAAATGATCACCGCTGATCCACAACTGATTAACTTTAGGGTCAGCCCAATTAAAAATGGCTGCCACAGCTAATCAGCATTAGCAAACCCAAATTTTACTAACAGTCTTTACAGATTGATATTAAAAGCGGATGTGTTCCTGCTTCTTAACACCGCTGGTCTTTGAAAGTCAGATACTTTTTGTCCTGGCTGTTATTTACATAAATGTCTACAGATTTTCCTCTAATCTCAAAACTTGGAAACCATCAAACAAACAACTTCCTTCTTACCTTTTTCTTCTGTTTCTTTGAGTGACCCTAATAAACGTGTGTGCACTTTCTGCACGGAGGAGCTGAATATTTTCCAGGTTTTCTAATTCTCAGAGCTCATTGACATAAAGTGTAACTCCCAGCTCGGCTCTGCCCACACTTCCATAATAACAGTCATTATCTTCAGCACACATCTTTCTGCTTCATTTAAGCCATTCTTAGCAGGAGGGCATCCATCACAGAGGTGCTACTCTTGCTGTGCTCGCACTGACCTCCAGAGACTCTGATTTATGCCCGACCATGTCCGCAGCTCTGTCGTTCACCTTCGCTGCGGGACAAAACTGCCACAGAGAAGCCTTTTAATTATGAACACTTAATTTAAATCTTCATCAGTCGAAGGTGGGCCCAGGTTGGTGCGACATCAGCAGCCGGCAGGCTCTCTGTCTTCACCACGGACTGTCATTTTTCAAAATGGAGATGAGGCTTGTTGTTAGCGTAGGTAAATAAGGGCAGCACAGCTCCAAGTGTACTTCACGCCTCTTAACTTTGTCATGAATTATGTTAAGTGCTGAGTCACTTTCATTAAACTTCCCTTTTAATGTACATTTGCAATGTTTTGTCATTTGTCCGGCAACAAATTAAAAGTATACTGGACGGCGGTATTGCATCAGTGTGACTGGTGGGGCTGTTAGGTGCATCCAGCATCATTATTTTCATTTTGTCCTCATTTTGTGAGCAGTGGAAGCAGGAGGACATGAGGATGAGGGTGAGGAAGTGCAGACAGCTGTGCCAGGACAAACACAAGGACAGCCCAACCTTTGACAGCACCAACCAGGTCCTCTCCATCAGGGACCATTTCCTGCAAATGTCTTGTTTGTTTGACTCAAAGGCAGAGAACCAGGAGCGATCCGTGGGCTCACACAGGAGAAAATGTGAACACGTTTTTCTTCCGCTCCCCCTCCCTGAAGATAAATAAAGAGACTTGTGTTGGAAGATTTAATCCTAAGAAGCATCTCTCTGGGGCTGCATTTAGAAGGCCATAAAGAGCCTTCAATTAGCAGAGTGTGCCTTCATCTTTCATCCAAAGTCACCTTGAAGAATTGAATTATCTTTAAATTGAAATAAAACCATCCCTCCCAGTCAATCAGTGTTCATTAGCTCCCAAATAATTCCCACTGCTTCTCAAACATGTCCAAGACTCCACTCATCTTTCGCTGCAAGCTCACTCACAAACCTTTAAGTGGCAGAGGTCAGAGGTCAACAACTAAATCTGACCAGGGACAGAGTTACATCAGGGAGACCTTAAAGAAAATGCATGGCTTTGAGTTTTAGTGTGCCGTCCCAAGATTATCAGAGGACCCCATCTGGACAAAAAGAAACATGATTTTATGGTAAACACCATCCATCCATCCATCCATCCATCCATCCATCCATCGACGACCTAATGAATTTTAAAAAAGCACCAGAAGCAGGATAAACATTAAGCTGGTAACATCTGCAGCAAAGCAACTTCACAGAAAACTAACTTTACAACACAACTGCTAAGAACTGCAGCCCATCGAGGCTAATTATGTTAGCTTCAGGCTGCTCGTTTAAATCTACTGATCCATTTTTATTCATTCAAACATCAACTTACCAGTTCAGGAGTTTAAACTTCCTAAACCCAGGTCAGGAGGCAGGTGATGCGTTCAAACCTTCACTTTTACATGTCACAGTGCAAAATTAGAAATACCGTAATTTCCAGACTATAAGCTGCTACTTTTTTCCACACATGTTGAACAGCATGGCTTATACAGTGATGAGGCTAATTTGTTTCTTTACAGACTAACAAGCTTCATGCTGCCAAAACATTTGGCCTCGTTACACCCGGGTGCTCACCTAGCTGCCAAAACACGTCTAGTGATCACGTGACACACATGATCCCTGGGGGCACGACAACGTATTTGCAGCCACTCGACATCCGTGTAATCGTGCATTAAAGTGGCTCAGTGGGAGGCTTGGATGATTGGCGGCAAGAAATTGTGTACCAGAACTAGTTTCATGAGAAGAACAACTTTTGTTCAAGTCTACCAGTGGATCCTGATGGTGGATCCTGACGGTGGATCCTGACAGCGTGGAGCAGTGTAAAAAAATCCACTATCACAAAAGGCTGCTGCGTGATGAAGAGGACGGCACAAACTCAAGAGTGAATGTGCCTCGAGATCAAAGTGACGTTGAGCGACAACAAAAGAGACGGAGGACGTGTGTGATGAAGGATTTCTGTTCAATTCTCACACTGAGGAAGACTTTGGTTTTAGTGAACAAGAGGAAGATGAAGATGGCGTTCAATGACTTTTCCTGGTACTGTACTGGTATTTTATTTTAATTTTAACCAGCTGTGCTACAAGCACTGTTCAGAAAAAAATATTTATTGTACATATTTGTGTGTTACTGGTATTCAATTTTATTTTTTATTGTATAAATATCTCAGATTATAACGTGGACACCGGCCACGTATAGAAAAGTGTAAACCACACTTTTCTATAAGTTAATGGGTGCGTCTTAAACTCAGATGCGCTCTATATACTCCAGAAATTACGGTATAAATAAATAGAACGTAACTTGTACCACACTGTACAAAGTAAGGTTTGATGGCAAGAGATTTTTTCTGCCACAACAGAATCATGTTTGTCACAAAAATCCCAAGAACAAAAACTGGACAGTTGGCATTTTCCTATAAAAACACGGAACAAATGAACCTCCTTGTTGAAATTTACTGAAAATGAGTTGTTAAAGCTAAAAAAGGCAGAACGCTGGAGAAGTTAAAAATTAATTTACAAAAAGCAGAACACTATTCAGAAGGCACAAGAAGCAAAATGCTCATTAAACGATAAAAGTCATTAAAGGCTGGCTAAAAACTCAAAGTATCAAATATCATGTAACAAACTTCATGCAGGAGCTGAAAGTTTCATGAACGACTAAAACAGCACTGAATGCAAAAGTACTGTAGTTAAATTGTAGGAAAAATAAATAAATAACTAAAACGCATGAAAACAACAGAGTGAATTTTACTTCAGAATTTGGGGTGAACTCTGTGGTGTCCGGCAGTTTATCATACCTGATGTAGGAACATCTGTAAACACCTGGGAATGCAAGAAAAATGCTAAAGAGAGCAGTTACAGGGTCATTTAGTCAGAATTTCACATTTTATTCATTATCTTATTTAAAGTCACAAAAGGCACATTGTATGTGGGGGCGGGGTCAGACGGTCAGTTTGACCAGGCTGATCATCATCGCTGAGGTTTGCTCTTTGTGTGATTTAACTCTCTGCACTGATAAATGACTTCAAACTGCAGCTCTGCCGGGTCAGGAGGAAAACTTCAAGTGTTTACTATTCTTATTAGTTTTCACTTTTCCCTTTTTGTCACAAAGATCGTAACTGACAGCAGAGGTTTGTTTCCTGCAGCAGACTGAACCTCCATTTTCTTTGTAG
Organism: Hypsolebias coamazonicus; assembly: GCA_032273985.1. Lineage (NCBI taxonomy): Eukaryota > Metazoa > Chordata > Actinopteri > Cyprinodontiformes > Rivulidae > Hypsolebias > Hypsolebias coamazonicus. Next base: position 1,681,994 of record JAVCKU010000079.1, read on the forward strand.
TCCAAGTTTGTAGTTTCTTGCATTAAATTCAAAAATACTTTATTAATCCCAAAGCTAATTGAATTGTTGTAGCTCATCATCCTGGTTTCATTAAAGAGTTGTTCTAGATGCTGTCTGTAGGCAGGAAGGATCTGCACAGTCCGATCTAAAGAATTGGCTGCAGATGCAGATCCGTCCACCCAGACCCAGCAGACCTCTCGGTCCTCTTGGGCAGCAGGACTCCTCCCCGAGCGATGTCCATTCGTCCCAGCAGCTGCCGAGCTCCTCGTCTCCACGGGTGGAACTGTCGAGAGACGATCCTGGTCATCCCGCTGTCACAAGTCGCGTTTTCCACTAGCTCCAGGAGCTCGGCAGTCAGGCACCCGAATATCGTCGCCAGGTAGATGGGAATGCATCCACGGCACCTCCTTTTCGACTCAGCTGGGATTTGGAGCTGTAACTGCAGTATCATTTGAACTTTTGAGATGTTGATCAGCAGCTTCCAGTTGCAGAAACCACCTTGTCGTTATGGTTACGCATCATAACAAATGTCCAAAAGTAAAAAAGTTTTCAGTAAAATCCTTCCAGCTGCACAGCATCTGGTACCAGAGGGAGTGATCATCTGAAAAAAGTGATTCACATCCAGAAAAAATAGGAATTAAAAGTTTTCAAAAGCAAAATTTCAGAATGAACCTAACAGAGCTGCTCCAACATGCAGCCACCCCGAGCGGCGCAATTCTAGAACATGCTTGGCACATGCATTGTGCCAAATGTGACATTCAATCTATTGATGACACACTACGAACAGAACACACATTTCAGAAGCCTTGAAGCTAAAACTTTTTATGGTTTTTAACATAAAAGCTCCATTAAAGCTGTACTCTAAGAATAAACCAGTAAATAAACTTAATGTGGGCAATTTGAAGGCACTTCCTGCAAACTATAAAACCAAACATTAAAAAGTTCTCCAGAACTAAATCAAATGGAGCAGTTTGAAAAAGTTTAGTCCGGTGTCCTGATGCACGCTCAGTAATCCAGGTAGAAAGATCTAAAAAGATGAAGTCAGGTCCTCTGGACGGGTCCAAAGAAGTTCTAGAAGGTGCTATTTATAAGACTGAAGAAGTCTTTCAGATGAAAGAAGAAACGTTTCTACAAATGTTTTATTTTTTGTTTTGTGAACCAGTCCAGAGGACCTAACTTAACCTTTTTAGGTTTAGTCTGGTAGTTTTCCATTTACTGATGAATAAATGCAGGTACGCACTCAGTGTACTAAACAAAGCCCTTTAAATGCTCACTTTACAAATCTGAGCACAACGACTTCAAAACTGAGTCGTTAACTCGTTTCAGCTGATTCTGTAGGTCAACAAACACGTTGGCAGCAAATTACATCATTACAAACAAATTGTGCAAATTAAGTTTTGTACTTTATATTTTTTGACTATGCTTCACGACATTCCAAAGAGTAGCTGTAAAACCAGACTTCATTATGGGTCAAATGGTACAAAAAAAGAAAATAACAACATGTATTTGTTTACTTTGATGAATCAAGTCATTTTATTTGGTTAGGATCATAATTATAGTCACAAAACTTAAGCATTATGAGATATTTCATATTTGGCTTTATGAAATTACCAGCTCACTTTGAAAATATTCAACAAGATAAAATCAAGTTGTTTTGAATGTTTCTGTAAGTAAAATGAAAAACTCCACACTTCTTTTCAAGCGGCTTTAAAAGCAGAAGAGTTCCACCAAACGAGCGTCGCTCAGAGGAGAAGGACCTCCTCCTTCGCTCAGTGGTCACATCATCGTTCTGCTGTTTAAGAACGACAGACTGAAGCTGGAGCTCCGTCCCCGCTCGGCCTCGTCTCAGTCGCTCCAGTAACGAACAGCTTTTCATCAGGAAGGAGTTCAAAACCACGAAAAGCCTTTGTTGCACTGCAGGACTGGTCTCCTGCATCGCTGCCTCAGCCAAGGTCAGATGGTCCAAACAGCGGAGGCGAAGGAGGCGGAGGGAACCGATACCACGGGTCGCTCCATCTTAGTGACACTGGGCGAAGTAAAACACCCGTTGGGCTCCAGCAGCAGCTCATTTCTGGTGGTAGAGTTTGACTTGATGCTAGAAGGTGCTGGAGCAGATGCTCAGCTACAGTCAGGCCCAGATGTCCTGTAAGTAGCGCTTCTCCTCTCTAAGCTGTGCCAGTTTCTTCATGGCCTCCAGTTGGTCCACGCGAAGCTCCTCTTTAATCATCTCCACCAGGGTCCCATTCACGTCTTTAGCCATGTTCTTGGCATCCCTGAGGAGTGGGAAAGTGCACGTATGTTAGGAAATGAAGACTAAAAACAGCATTTCCATCAGTCTTTGAGTGTCCTGGAAGGAAAGGGTTAGCACCTTTATCTAACAGGAAAATAAGACATTTTCTCTGAGAAACCACAGTTCTGGTGTTTCAGAAGTAATTTACTCGCAGTCGAGGAGAGAAGCTGTGAAGAAAGTGAATGTGATGTGTACAGTAGCTTTAAATCCTGACAGGATGTGGCGTGAGTTATACCGTGCACGGCTGATGTTGTCTTTGTACTGACAGAGACAATTTGTGCTGAAACAAACACAAAGTGTTGTGGGGGGGTGGACTACAAACAGAACACAACGCTGCATCAGAGGAACCAGCAGCAGCAGCAAGGCGTGATCTGAGGACTGATTATGACGCGTTACATCTTCTTGGTAAACCAGACACTTTGGAACCGTTTTGATTTTTTATAAAGTGGAAAAACTTAAATTCTTTCCATGTCATGCTCGAACAACAAAAACAATTTAAAAAGCTTTCTGGCTCATAAGCACAGAACTGCTGATTAAATTTGAAAAGGCTAAATGAATGTTGAAAAACCTTCTGGATGCAACCGTCAAATCAAACTTAGGAGCAGGCCTGTCACGATAAATAATTCTGCTGGGCGATTAATCGTCTCAGAAATTATTGCGATAAATGATAATATTGTTTGAAATTTGACAATAATTATTATTGTTAAATTTAAGAAGAAATTTTGGTTAATATGTTTTGTGTGTAGTACCTTTTATGACCACCTGATGGCAGTATAAGACAGTTTGAACCGAAAGATGGATAGTGAGGGAGTGAGCAGCGTGTCTCTTTTAAAAACTGGGAGGGAGGCCCCTTGATGTGACATGGGCTGTCTCTCTCTGTTCTCAAAATAGCGGACGCTCTGTGTGGTTTGAGCTCTTTAGCATTTTTCACACAACTTTTAATTTAAAAAAATCAATAAACAAGTT
>JAVCKU010000079.1:1702550-1712861 GCA_032273985.1 Hypsolebias coamazonicus
TTTTACATTTTATTGTTGGATGTAACTGGGACCCTGTGAACATAATCTTGTTTCATCACATGTACCACATGTGGTGCAAATGACAATAAAGACTCTCTGACTAATCAGCTGATTCACAGCAGCAAAACATTTACAACTAACTTCATGTTTCACAGAAAATCATCTCGGTCTCAGTCTTTACTTCTTGTGTGGCTCCAACGTTCCAGCAGACATGCAGAAAATGTAATTCTCTACATAAAATGCAACATCCGGTGGAGGACGTGATGCCTCTGGATGTCAACACACGGCTGCACACAAACAGAACGTGTGTTTCTCTATCACCTCACCTGGCTGCTGAATAAGGCCGCGGCTGCAGTTTCGGCAAATGCTCTGAAAGGCAAGCACAAACGTCAATCATGTTGTTGTCTCGCTACGATCTGGTTACACTTCTGACAGAGCGGAGAGGAGGGAAGGAAGAAGAAAAAACAGTGAAAGTCATCACAGTCCTCCGAGACGTCCCAGGTTATAGTCTTGTTTCTGGGACACACTTCTATATTTATGAAATTACAAACTCAGGGTTATAGAATCCCATGTGTCCAGATGTGGAGCCAGCAGGAAACAGATTGCTTACGCTGAGCTTATTTCCATGCCAGGCATGAAGGTGCCCTCTTTAAGGTAAACTGTGTGAGGAGGTGTCACAGAAATCAGGGAAAGTGCGAGATAACTTCTCACCCCGTAGCAACAGGACATTCACTACGCAGTGACCCGCAGCGCCTGTACATCTGACGGTCCTGTGACGTGACTGATGTGCACGCTCTCAGATTTCATTAGTAAAATGACAGATGAAGCCAAAAGAAGCCAGTGTGCAGCGCACGCAGCAGCTGAGGCTCTACAGCACGTCTTTCTGCTGAATTGCTCACGAAGACAAAGCGCTGGGAGAAAGACGTCTGTTTTTCTGGATCTCCGGCATCTGGACGGCTCAGATCGACAGAAAGCTGCAGTTTCACATCGATTTCATCTTTTTTTAACTTTTAAAACGTGGATGAAACTAAAGCAGCCAAGTTTTCTTTCACTAGCAATATATGCTGCTTTTTATTTTAAAAGAACAGAACGCTAACTTCAAAACTAGAAAACAAAAGCAAGTTTAACTGATTGATTAAACATAAAAAGTAGCATTTCTTGCATACCACCCTCCACCTGTATGAATAAAAATTAAGTAATTACTAAAACAATAATGAACAATCTAAACGATAATCAGTCAAGGATTAATTCTCTTTTGTCTAAGACTAAATAAACTCTTTGAGCAGGAATTATTTTAGCTTTTATTATCGCACAAACTTAGACAAAGTTACTTTGTAATCTCACTGAGAGAAGTTATTTAATGTGACCAGATCAAGTGATTTGTTATCACTGCCAGCCAGGAAATGATTGATGGCGCTGCGTCAGCTGACAGGGCCTAACCAGACCTAAAGTGGCATCAAGCCTCCAGGTCTCTGCTCTGTACTGGGTCAGTCTGAGGGCTGGGTTCACTCGCCTCTCCAGGGCTCTGCTGGTGGGTCGGACCAGACACACCACGAGGAGAGGACTCACCAGGAGCTGCTTCAGGGGTCAGTGAGGATGACGGGCGATAAGGTACTCGGTCCATCGACAACCTTCAGGCGCTTAAACTTCAAACTGAAAACGTGAGTCTGACAGTGAGAGAAGCAACGCTTCATCTTCTGTATTTACTGGAACTCTGCTGTAACAGAAATTGTTCCTGAGCAAACTTGTTTTATTTGCTCAGGAACAAACGAGACGGACATCAGACGACATCGGGATGGAGAAACAGACGGACTGAAAGAGTCACACAAAGAAACTTTGTGTGAACCAACAACTCTGAGAAGTGTTTTCAGGATCTCTCAGACGTCATGACTCCCCTCTGAAGAAAAACAGATTCCTGCTCAAAAACACTCACAGCTGTCGATAAAAGTTATTTTCTGGAAAACAAAAAAAAAACAGAGAAGTTTGTTAAAACACATTATAATATTTCACATGATTTCATTATAGGGCGGCACGGTGGCTCAGCTCGTAGAGCTGTTGCCTCTCAGTGAGAAGGCTGCCGGGTCAAATCCCAGCCCGGGGCCTTTCTGGGTGGAGTTTGCATGTTCTCTTGGTGCATGCGTTTGTTTTCTCCAGTTTCCTCCCGCAGACCTAAAACATGCATGTTAGACTGATGGTAACTCTAAATTGTCCCTAGGTGAATGGTTGTTTGTCTCGTTTGTCTCCATGTGTCCCTGTGATGGACTGGAGACCTGTCCAGCCCCACCACTCGCACAGTGAAAGCTGGATATGGGCACCAGTGATCCCCACAATCCGAAAAGGAAGAAGCAGGTAAAGAGGATGGATGGATGGACGGATGGATGGATGGATGGATGGAGCTGAACTAAGATAGTGGAAAATCAATTTTTCATGTTTAAAAATGTTTTCAAACAAAAAGAAGACGTTTCTCCCAAAAGACTGACATCATATATTCCACATCTGAGCCGAGCTTCTGCTCCGGTGGAAACGCACACCTCTCCATCAGAAGTGTATCGTATACGTTCACACAATCCCGTGCACCTGCGTGGCGCTCCGCTTGATGCCTCTCTATCACAGTGTGACAGCTCAAGTCTGAAGCAGAGCACAATCCATCCATCATCTCCAGCAGAGGCCCGGCGAGACGGCAGGCAGACGCCTCACTTCAACTTTTACAGCACATTTTGTTCCGTCGCAGAAAGTGAATAAAGAATATAGAGAAAATTAAAAGATAACTTTTGTTTCCGGATCTTTATCGTATATTCATACAAAGATCATTTTCAGGGCTCGCATCGATCACGCTGCACTAAAACATGATCTGCTTTAGATCAAGACCACGTCTGTGAGCAGACGAGGCGTTTTAATGGAAAACGAGAGGCAGAGCCACGACTGAGCCTCAAACTTTAATCCTTTGTAAGATTTATGGAGATTTTTGGTCGTGTATAAATTAAAAAAGGCTTTTAGCATTGCTTTTTAAAAAATATCTTTCTTGGAAAGGTTTATATCGTTTTTTTAAAGTGAAAATGCAAATCTCAAACTATTTGAGTGGATTCAACATTTGCAAGCTTGCGGTTCGTTAAAAGCAATGATTTAACATTTTCAATGCAAATTTTGATATTAATAAAACAGCAGAATACATCCAGTTTTCTCTGTGAACACAAGACAGAGGTGGACTGGGTCATAATATATTCACCTGACTTCACTCTGGCTTACATTGTCCCACATGTAACTATCAGGCTCCATGAATTATTCACAGAAAAGAAGAAAACTGCACATTTTCCTCCGAGCTCTGCAGCAGCGTAAACTAAACACGATGCTCATGGACAACATTCGTTACTAAGGGGTCGTGACCCCAAAGTTTATGTTTGACATCTTCTAAAACAGTGAGTCATATAACAGGAGAGATGGCTCCAGGAGGCAGCCATCTTTCTCAATTTAAACCAAGCCTGCGAAGGCTACAGACATCTGGGCTCCTCGTTATTTACAGTTAGTGGCGCTCCAATCAGCAAACGCCTCTCCTTCAGTGCTAATGAACCAAGAACAGAGCAAAAAGATGCAGCCGTGCACTTTAACGGAGACGCACTGAGTCAGGTTTGACCGCTAACCTCCGACCCTGCACATTTTCGTCCTTGCACAGCTCCGAGGCTCACCAGTACACCAGCTAACAGCTGCTGCCCTGCAGAGACTTCCACGCTACATTTTTCACGAGGGCACGACGGGACCGCTGCTGATTTCTGCATCGGTTCACCCCCGGAGGAAAAAAAAAAAAAGGTGCTGTGGTTGGCAAGTAGGCCTAAAATAAGCGACACTGGGACAGGCCACGAGCTGTGACGCAGCTGTTTTAGAGGACAAGTCAACACGTGAAGCTGCAGCCAACTCATTTCACTCTCCGCTAAGTTTCACCCCAAACCTGTCAGGATCTCAAGTGACTGACCAGCTGTCTTCATGAGATCAAACTAAATGTTAGCGCTCTGCCAAAGGAATTAAAATATTATTTTTTACTGGAAGGGAGCTCATAAATAAACCCACAAACATGCTCTTGAAGCAGCAATTAAAAAAAGTAATTTTGAGCAGCATGGACTCACAAAGATGTGTGTGTATCCTCTGAGTCTTCTGATTCAAACTGTGTGTTTAATGAGCTTCAATAAATGATGTGACAACAAAATGACCAGCACAACGTGCACAGAAAGACTCATTTATGAAGCTACAGCGACACCTAGTGGACATAAACCAGTTAGACTAATGGGAAGAATTATAAAAAGAAGCATTGTTTTTTTTGTCCCTCTATAACAACATTTGTATAATTGTAGCAGCAAAACTATTTAAAAATGACCAAACTGGTGGGAAAAAAGTGTTAGTAAAAACTAACTAAATAAATAATTTTAACTCTACTTGATTTGTTCATGTTTTTTAAGTTTTATAAACAGTTCTTAAGCAAAAGTCCCAAACTTACGTCAATCACTGACACATGGCTCCTTTTCGTTAAATACTTAAATACAAAACAACGTAAAACTTAACTAGAATATACTTTATCTGTAGTCAGTGGATCGATAAGTGCAGATGTGTGTTTAGATACACTGTGTGATGTAATGTGCAAACAATTTAAGATAAATGTATTTTTAATTAGATTTCCTAATAAACAGTGAAAGGAGGCCAGTTTGAGCCGGTGCACGTGGCGTGTGAGCAAACAGCTGTTCTGACCTACGAGGAGGCTGAGAGGGGGCGTGCAGGACGGGAAGGCGGTGAGGAGCTCCAGGACGCCGAGGCTCGCGTCTCGTACGTGCAGGTTGTAGTCGGCGGCGCCTTGCTTGCTGCAGAGCTCCTGCAGTCTCCTCCTCTGCGCTCCGTCTGCTGTGTGCTCCACCAGTGCTCGCAGGAAAGCCTTCAGACACAGGAAAGTGACGTGAGATCACTCGGAGCCGTTCTGAGCCTCCGTCAGCTCACAGCTGGTCCAGACTCACAACCACTGAAGGTTCTGACAGCAGAAATACAAATGATAAACTTTAGACAACTTAATGAAATATGATGCTGGAAACTGAAGAGGAAGAGCCTGACGACAGTTTAGTTATGGCTTACAGATGTTTCACATGCACATCTGCCACAACTAAACTACAGTAAGGTTTGGAAAAGCTCCTGAGACATGAAAAACTTTTGACTCCTAAAACAAAATGCTCAAAACATATTTGGTTTGTAGCTCATTGTCAATTATTTAGTGAACTGACAGAGACGTGCTCAAATATTCCTCTTTAGGAAACTAAGAGTCATTTGACGTCATTCTCTTCCTGTGAATCATCTCGATACGGTAATCAGAGCATCCAAATATTAGTCATGGCCAAGTGATCTGAGTATCCTCAGCGCTCATTATGTGCCGTGCAGAAATTAGCCGAGCGTGGTCAGAACTTCTGCTGGAACAATTATCATCCTCTGGAACGCTCTGCGCTGCTACTTGACTTAAAGACTGAATTAATTAAAAGTCTGTGTTTCATGCACGTCGCCCGCTACCTTCCAGGTCAGAGATTAAAGCTAAGGCTGTCTTGTTGTCAAACTGTGTCATGTGCAGCCTCAAGTGATGAGACCAGCACTCGGAGTGCATGTTGTTAACGACTCTCAGCTACTACCACATCAGACTTTAGCTGTAAACCTTATGCTGGTTGAAGTGGATTAGCGACGACTAGTTGGCTTTGAAAGCCATTTAGTTGTAGATAAAACAAAGTGCTGTGTGTCGTCATCAGTGTATGTTTCTATACAATGAAAACAATTAGTTCTCTGCATCGAACCATCACACCTGAGATGCACACAGGTGGAGCAGTGGGCAGCTTTGCAGGTGCCCAGGGAACAGTTGGTGATTAGGTGTCAGGATGGCCGGGAGTGGAACCTCAATTTTCTGGTCCCATGTCAGCTGCCGTGCCTCTGTCTTGTTTCTGCCCCTTCCTGCCATAGTTTCCTGTTTCCACGTGTTTGCCTGTCACCCATCCTTCAGTTCAAGCCTGCTCCCCCCAAGCCACGCCTCCCTTACTCCTCCACGGCAATCAGCGCTCATCAGCTTCACCTGTTCACCTGCCTTTATAAGCTCCACGTCCACTATATAGATTATTGAATTTTCCAAGCAGCAGATGTCCAGCGTTCATGTTGCAGCCTTGTTTGACCTCCTGGTTCTCACCTCTTGGGTTCCTCACTTTGCTTATCCCCTGCCTGACGTGGATCTCTCTCTCTGTGACCACAGTAAGGACTCTGCTCTTCCTCACCTCGACTACGCCTCTCGCCTTGCACTCTAGATCTGGATAAGGATTTCTGACCACAGTGCACAGTGACCTCTGACTGTTCTACTGGACCTTGTTTCTGGACTTGCCCAACTGTCTCCTGCTGCCCAGCTCTGCTGCAGCTGGTGACATCATCGCATCCAGCTGGTGACATCATCGCATCCAGCTGGTGACATCATCGCATCCACCTGTCACACGGAGTCTGCTCTCTGCCTGACTGAAGGTTAGTGACTGCCTTCTCCAAAGAACCTTAAGTCCAGCCTCTAACTCTCCTGTCTCTGCAGAACGGAGCGGTCCACAGACCCAGACCTCCACCAGAGATCCTGCTTTAATAAACTCTTTAAACTAGTGATGCTGAGATGAAGCTTCATGAAGCAGAGGCTCTCCATCAAATGGCTCGACTCATGATCTGACACACCATGGTGCTTCATTTGCTCTGCTAAACCATCAAGTAGACTATAAATGGATTCTAATAGCCCAACTGGTTTGTGAAGCATTAAGTTGAAGAAAGAAAAATGAGGACCTCAAAGTCTAAATTTGATCTGCAAATTATCTTGAGTCCTTATGATGATGATTTGGATTTTTCTGTCTGCCTCTTATATTTCAACTCTCGCGCATACAAACGAGCCAGTTCCTGAATTTGTCATGTGGTACGGCCCGCTAGCGAGGCCTCGAACGCCACTACATGCATCATCAATACACGCTCCCCATAAATCCTCCTGGATTACTCGATACACGCTTCGAAGCCTCGACACAGGACACACCTCACTACTTTAAACCGTTGCAGTATTTTGGTGCGTTTACTGACTCTGAAACCAAAACCTGGTTCATGCCAACCTCTAAAACATCCCGGTCCTAGATGGACGAGGGCAACATCCCATCATGTACATGGAGAGGTTAAAAACTTGTAACTGAACCAGCAAAGAGGGAAGCTGGTCCTGGTCTGAGGTCTACCTACAACTTGGCTTGTACATGTTAAGCATGCTAAGATTAATAGTAGTAGCAAAGAGATGATAAATGTGTACAAAGCAGCTCAACTGATGCAGGAAGGAAAGAACTTTAAATTTGATGCTTAAGTCAAATGAAACTCTTCACTTTTAGGCATGGACTTATGACGGAGCTGAATGAGCAACCTGAGGTTGACTCTCACCAAGGACTTGGAGCTGGATCACGGCGGCTGACCCCTCAGCTGGAGGCCGACCACTCTCCTGAACCACAACCAGTCCTAAATCTGTTTCCAGGTCATTCAGATCTTTCCAACAATCCTGAAAACTGAGTGATAAAACTGTGTGGTTACAGTTTAAAAACTGATGTTGCACACAATTACTAAAATACAATGAAGGAAGAAGTTCAGTTTAACATTAGCCATGTTACAGCAGCAGACCGAGCTGAAACCAGTTCCAACCAGTTCCACCTAAAGCTCAGGACTGCCACCATTTGACATCCTCCCACATCAAATGTGACTTTAATTCCACACCGCCACGGGGGAGCAGCAAGGTTTAATGAATATTCCAGCCTGAGCCTGGACTTGGTAAATCTACTCATCCCTGCACTTGTCCAGCCAACCTCTGAACCTTTAAATCTTCTGAGCCTCAACGTCGACCCACGAGTCTAAAGGACCTGTGGGCTTCTTCGGTGAAGAAAATCAATGCTGAAACAGCTAAATTTAATTACACCTCCACATAAATAATGAAACACATTCCTCCAGCTTTGACAAATGAAAGCAGAGTCAGTGCTTTGAAGGAAAAAGACATTCTTCCTTTTTATGATAAAACTTCAAGCAGGACGTCTCATTACAAAGTCTGGCTTTTGTCAGGCACAGAGGAAGAGCTAGATTTGGACTTCAGCACCTTTTTAGGCATGCTCCTGATCTCCAGGCACCACGTCAGCAGGGACAGCAGGGAAACGTTGGGAGGGATGTGGGACGGCAGCTGGGCACCTTTCACAGAAAACAAATGATCAAAGCAGACATGAGTTTTCTAAACTGAATGTGAACACAAAATATATTCCATTAGACTTGAGTTTGCCTTTTTTCTTCGTGTCTTTCCTCAGCGTGATCAGAACACGGTGGTTCTTTTGGTCCTGAAGGCCCAGTCTGCAGAGCATCTCGTCCACCTCTTCTGCCCTGTTCGGGCAGAAAACATCAAAAGAATCCCCGGGCTGATAGCTCATCGCCGGATGAGCCTGGACATGAAAGGGCAACGGCACAAAATCAGTTTGGGATTAAGACTTGTGTTTTCTTGTAATCATAATTAATAATAATGATTGTGTGAAGCTCACAGAGACGTCCAGCTCCACTAGAAGAGCTGTCCTGACCGAGTCTCCTCTGCTCAGCTGAACTGCCCTGGAAACAGGCACCTCATGAAAAGTCTCTGTGTTTAATGGCACCATAGTCTGGAAAAACATTTGAGATGAGAAGAAATAAAATGATTCACAAACAATCAGGTGTAGGTTTCATCAAATCTATTACAAATCTGTGGAGACCAGCCAAACTCAGAGGCAGAGCCTCACAAGTACAGAACTTAATGTCTTTTCCTGTTCCTGACCCGTTCTGGCTGCCTGGAAGGAAACAGTTTGTTTTGTAGAAAACTCTTCAAGCCTCTTCCCTTCACCTTTCAGAACTGAACCCAGGCGGCCAACAGAAAGGAAAACATTTTACAGGTAGGACATAATAAACGTCTAAGCAGCTGTCCACTGACCCTAAATTCACAAAGAGTAATACCAAAGCATTATATTATCAAACATGGTAATATCAGTCACAATGACCTACAATAAAAGGATTATAAAGGTTATAAACATGGTAGAATAATATTGAATGTATCAGGAAGCAGATCAATAGATAATATATTCCCATCACAAAGTGAAGTTCAGTGGATTTTTAAGCTGCAGCGTTCATCACCTGTTCCACAGAGTCCACATCCTGAACTGAAACGTCTAAATAAGGAGGAGGTAGAGCAGGAACGTGAAGCGAGGACTCGGACAGCGGCGGCAGGGAGACCGTCAGCGAAGCTGCCAGCTCGTCGTCATTACAGATCTGAGGTTTTGGTGCAGCGCCGCCGGTGAACCTGGATTCCAACCCAGCACCCCCTGAAGAAGCTGGTCTGAGTTCAACAACTGGAGGAGACGCATATTTAGAGTCTGTGCTTAGAGAAGGTTTGACTGGCTCACAGTTCTGCTGATCAGTAATGCTTAAAGCGTTTAGCTGGACGTCTGGTGTGGACAAAGCAGCAACGTCTGTGGCTGTATTTTCTTCATTCTCCTTCAAATGAGAAGTCTTATCAGAAGCCATTTTAGATAAAGCCTCTTTGATGGCACTCCACAGTCCTTCAAGCCAAGGGTCGACAACCACCTCCAGCCTAAAGCCACCAAGAAGATATAATGAGCAGTGGAAACAAAAGTAACAGAGTTCTGTAATAAGATCACAACAGAACTTACCCTAAACCGTCATCTGCATATCCTGTTGGATAAAACTGTTTAGCTCCGAGTTCCTGAAGACGACGTTCAATTGTCTTCCCACAGTTGCAGAAATTTGCATAATTTGTGTCTCCTAAAGCTGAGGCAGACCAAACAAACGCAGATGACTCTCCAGGAACAACAATGTGCTTTGCAAATGTAAGCTCCCAGACTGACAGCTCAAATAAACAGACTACCTCTGACTCCCACAAAAGAATTTACCTAAAAGTGCATAGCAAAGGTGTTTATAGTGGTCAGGGGAAAGGGTCTTCTTCTTGATGCACCTTACGAATCGCAGAGTATTGTCTGGTGGATCTCCATCTCCAGTGGTGGACACGACAAAGACCACCGGGGCATTCTCTTTCTCCAAATTGTACTGGAACCAGTCATATGATTAGTGACTCGTGCTTTAAAATCCATGCAGAAACTCATTCGGTCAATACATACAAAGATGACAAGATGTGTAACTGATGTGTAAGAGTCTATACCAGGGGTCTGCAACCTTTATGATCAAAAGAGCCATTTATGCCCCTTTGTTCACTAAATTAAGTGTCTGGAGCCACAA
>JAVCKU010000079.1:1721253-1738218 GCA_032273985.1 Hypsolebias coamazonicus
AAAAGGCACCGCTGGGATTCGAACCCAGGATCTCCTGTTTACTAGACAGGCGCTTTAACCAACTAAGCCACGGCGCCGTTGTGACGCCATGTTTCGGCAATTAATTATATTTATTTAGCAAGCAGTGTCGACTGTAGTTATTAGATTAGAGAAAGTATGTGCCTAAAAGGAGCAAGGACCATTTTCTTTTTGCAAACAAAAAAATTAAATAACTTAATTTAAATTAAAAAAATCTTAAAAAAAAAAAAAGCCCTCTATATCAAATCGGGGTAGAGAATGATGAACTGAAATAATAAACCTAATAATTTTCTTTATAATTGTTTAAAAAAAAAATACTGAAGAATCAACTAGCGTTAAATTCACTTTGTTGCTATGGCTCCGTAAATGTCGATCCACTGCCGTAAAACTGATCCGCTGCTGCAAAACAAAAACCGTCATGTTGACGTGTCTGCGCATGCGTCAGTCGGCTCGGCTACTTGCCAGTTATCGTTCAGGGTTAAGCTCTCGTTTTAGCAACACACGCCTCCAAAGTGTTGTTGGACATCCAAATATACAGCAAAATAGAAGCATATTGTGTTTCATCGAAGACGAGCTGGATGTTAAAAGATACAAGGAACGCTTTGGTGTTTAACCTGACGGGAAACCATTTTGTTGCTAATGCTGCAACGGGTTACTACTGTCGCTAGCTTAACTTAGCTAGCTAAACAAACTAGCCTGTGTCGTGGATGGGTTCGCTGTTCTCCTGGAAGAGAAAGTAGCCGGCGTTTAAAGCCAAAAACATGGATACCGTCGAGGAAGGTACACTTTGTCATAGTGTTAGATAATACAGGAAAGCACGAAGTGACATATAAACGTCTTATGTATATTTTTGAAGCTGAGAGCATGGAAAGGGGCAGAAGATAATGATGTCAATATGTTGTAAAGTACTGTAATCAAATACACTTCCTTAAAAGGTGTATCAAAGTGCAGTTTAAGGCTCTTCAGATAAACATCCCCATGTTATCTGAGTTTATTGTTCAATGTATTTACATTTTGTGAAGGAAATGTCGCCTCATGATCTTTGACCTCTTTGTTTGCTGTTTATGTGATGAATTTTGTGATAGATAATATAACAAGTTTGTATTTTCACACAGCTGCCTTGCAAAATGCAATGCTGAAATGGTCTTAGTCTAGAATGCTTCTTTAATAATCCAGTCATTAAAATATTCAAATTATTGTTTTATCTAAGAACAAACAAATTAAGACAAATCTATTCAATTCAGTTTACTTATAGCGCCAAGTCACAACAGAAGTCATCTCAGGTCACTGAACAAACATTAACTTTATGTGTTTATTAACCAGTTACATGTCCATGTCTGTCGTCGTGTTATCAGCGGACATTTGTCGTGTGTGTCGCTCTGAGGGGACCCAAGAGAAACCCCTGTACCATCCGTGTGTGTGCACGGGCAGTATCAAGTTTATCCACCAGGAATGGTGAGTTTTTTGACTACTGTTACCTTGAAAGATTTTGTCTCTCTGTCCTCCTCCTTACAAAAGCTTACCCTGTTTTTCTCTGAGTAGGTAAATACATCACATGTGCAATCAGATTACTGAGCCTATTGTGAATAATAAATCACAATTAGTTCTGTTAGCATGTACCAAGCTTTCTCCTTTCCCTAGAGTTTTCATCCATCCATTATCTTTACCCGCTTCTTCCTTTTCGGGTTGTGGGAGGGACACCCTGGACAGGTCTCCAGTCCATCACAAGGACACATAGAGACAAACAACCATTAACTCTCTCTCTCACCTATGGACATTTTAGAGTTACCAGTCAGCCTAACATGCATGTTTTTGGTCTGTGGGAGGAAACCCACGCATTCGCAGAAAGAGCATGCAAACTCCACCCAGATAGGCTCCTGGCCGGGATTCAGTCCGGTGACCTTCTTGCTGTGGGGCAACAGCTCTACCAACTGCACCACCGTGCCACCACCCTTAGAGTTTTGAACTTAGTTAAAAAAAAATTTTTTTTGACACCTCTATGGGAGCTCTGCTCTGATAGAAAACATTCCAGGCAATTGCCCATGTCTAAAAACATGCTAACTTTTGAGAAACTGACAAAAAAAAAGGTTAAATCATTTAATCTGGACCAGTTTCTTTAAGGGAGAAACGTTTTGTCTTCCATCCAGAAGACTTCATCAGTCTGTGGCCTGCCAACCAGATCTGTCCCATAAGTAGCCTTCATCGCTGTATTTCAAGACAACCTCCTGTTGGAATCTCAGAAGCTTTTAACACGTGCATAAGGACCCATCCGCCCAAAACAATCAATCAGTCATGTATAAAAGCCAGATGGCCAACTTGCTACTCACAGAAACCGCCTGAGGACACCAAGGCCAAAATGGTTCAGAAAAAAGGTTTCTAGGCTCAGTCATCCAGGTGCTGGTAGATAACAACAAAAAAGGTGAAGTCATGTCATCTGGACCAATTTCTTTTAAGAAACGTTTCGTCTTCCATCCGGAAGACTTCATTGGTCTTTGAGAAACTACTCAGAATTTTTTTTCCTCTGCCTCTTTGAGATTTCTTATCCTGTGTGAACTGGATGATCCTTTACCTCAGTGTGATCATGTGTGCACAAAAACAGAAGTCTTTAATTTGCGTTGAACCGTATTTTAGTTGAGCATTTTAATTTTCTCCTTACAGTTTGGTCCAATGGCTGAAGCACAGCAGGAAGGAGTACTGTGAACTATGCAAGCACAGATTTGCTTTCACACCAAGTGAGTCCATTCACTTTGTTCTGTTTTGCCCTTTTTTCTTTTGTTGATGCACAAATTTGAAACATATTTCCTGTTTAAAAAAAAAAGAGATATTTCTGAAAACATTCTTATTTGATTGTCTTTGTTCAGTTTACTCTCCAGATATGCCCTCACGTCTGCCCATTCAGGACATCTGTGCTGGCCTGCTGACCAGTGTGGGCACAGCCATTCGCTACTGGTTCCATTACACACTGGTTGCCTTTGCGTGGCTCGGGGTGGTTCCCCTCACTGCATGTAAGTAGGCAACACAAACAGTGAATGGTTTCTTTTTTTCTTAAACAATTTAAACTAATAAGAATGGGTAAAAAAATCACATGGAAATGTAAAAGAATGCAAAATTATGAAGTGGTTCATTGTCTTAAAGTGATCTTAATATGCTGTGTTGTCTACGACTATAACAATTAAAACAAATATTTCAGTTTAGATCAACACAATACTTGGTCGATATTAAAACAAGCGTTTATTTCATGAAGCTAGTTTTGTCATCTATACTGTCACAGTATGGCTATTCCTCTGTTTATTGGATGTGGAGGTATTAGTTAGAGTCCGACTGGTATGGACATTTTGATTATTGCTGATATACTGGCTGAAATTTTTTAGCTATGTTCACCCCCCCAAGAATCTTAAGAAAACTGCTCCGTTTAAACTTATTTTTAACACTTGAAGTCTTGAAGCAGTCTTCCTAACATGCATGCACGTTTTCTATCTTCATAGGCAATAACCTATGCTACACGGTAGCTTGATGAGAGGCGTATAGCTAATGACAAGCGGGTTCGTGGATCAAAAAGAATTCATTATTATAGATTTGTCTAATTTTCAGATCTGGTACAGTTAGGTCTGGGCGATATCTCGATATTGTAAAAATGTCGAGATAATCTCATATGTGCTATAAAATGAGTCAGTATCGATATAAAAAGAGTATAAATACTCTATGTAGTTATAATTATATTTGAAAATTTGTCAGTTTTTCTCACGGTCTGCGCCTTCACGCCACCCCTCTCTCCCTCACTGAATACAAACACGCCCCTCCCCCGCCGCTTGCTGCAGCTGAAGACTTTATTTGAATATATAAAGCTGAGCTAAGCTAGATATGCAGATGTGTCTTTTTTGACTCACAGCGGGAGAGCCACTGTAAATTCCTGATAGAATAATAAATAATAATAATAAAATAATTTTAATAATAAAATTCCTGTAAAAATTACGGTAGCTGCTACAGAGCAGAGTTTGTGTTCTCTGGGAAACGAACTGGTTTAGAGTGGCAATATATGAAGTTGTCTTCTCATTAAAAAACATGGAGACAGATCTCCAGTTTAGGGTGATTTATTTGCTGTGTTTCTTCTGGTGTTTACACACAGCAGTAAACCAGTCAAGTGCAAACAGAAGCTCAAGGTTCAACAAAAGCAGTAAGGCTTCGTCCGTGTCGGGGAAAAACAAACTCCAACCGACTTTACACAGAGCGGTGCGTTCACTAGTGTCAGAACAGCCACGGTGCATTCAAGACCATAGGAACTATGAAATTCAGACAGAAACAAGCTGTAACCAAACAGAACCAAGCTCAGTAAACAAGCCAACTACACAACAATGTGGGCTTTCTAACAGCTTTGTTAATAAAAGTTAATAAAAGTTGAATGAATATACTTCATTAGAATCAGACTTTTGGAAAGAGCAAGTCACCCTTTCGTTATGTTTTCTCTGTGTTATATTTAAATGTTAAGTGCACATCTGTGTGTTTTTTTGTTGTTGTTTTGTTTTGTTATGCAGAAAGAAAAAAAACTTATTTTATTTTTGAGACATTTCTTTTGTACAGCATACACGCTGTCTGTTAATAAAGGTGCCGGTGTAACGATTAAGCTCAGCTTTGGCTCAGAAATATATTTTTGTTATTACTGTGTGGAAAGAAAAAAAAGAGATATATATCGTATATTGCCATTTATGTTAAAATATCTAGATATTAATTTTGTTCCATATCGCCCAGCCCTAGTTACACTAAACTTACCATGCTCTGTTCAGCAAAACACGCTACACAGTATTTGGTTGTTTCCAGCACAGCCATGACTTGAAAGTCGTCCACATGCGCCCTCTGCTGGATACACTGTACAATTACACCATTTACAAGTAAGGACACGGCTGGTTGTAGCATTTTAGAGGTGAAAATTAGAAGTGTTTATATCAGCGCACAATGGGCCCGATATGTCCTCAAATGTATATATCAACCTAAAACATCAGCCCCTACTGATACACTGGTCAGACTCTAGTATTAATACATTTAGTAATGAGGCAGCAGTGACAGAAGCTTCACATATTAGCACATATCACTTAATCAAATTGTGTAGTTTTATAAACATATATTTAAATATAAATGATTATTTTACAGCATCAACGTGTTAACCTGGTCGCTGTTTTACAGGTCGCATCTACAAGTGTCTTTTTACGGGCTCCGTGAGCTCTCTGTTGACGCTGCCGCTGGACATGCTCTCCACGTGAGCAGAAACCATGTTCTCCAGTTTTCTACAGGTGTTTCCGTCAGTGTGTTTGACATAGTTTCTGTTGTGCTCCTGCAGAGACAACCTCCTCGCAGACTGTCTGCAGGGCTGCTTTGTTGTCACATGCACTCTGTGTGCGTTCATCAGCCTGGTGTGGCTCAGAGAACAGATTGTGCATGGCGGCGCCCCCCAGTGGTTGGAGCAGCAGCAACCAGCAGCTCCCAACGTAGCAGGACAAGCCAATGAGGTGCGCAGCCTGGCGGATAAAACAATCAGGCGATGTCACAAACTGTATTCTGGTGTTTATTGTTTACATGCATGTGTTTATCAAACGTGTTATATTAAAACTAATAGGTTTATGTGCATGTTTGTTTACATGTATGTGTTTACCAAACGTGTTATATTAAAACTAATAGGTTTATGTGCATGTTTGTTTACACGTATGTGTTTATCAAACATGTGTTATATTAAAACCAATAGGTTTATATGCATGTTTGTTTACACGTATGTGTTTATCAAACATGTGTTATATTAAAACTAATAGGTTTATGTGCATGTTTGTTTACACATACTCATTTATCTTTTCTCCCTGTCAGGCACAAGCTGCAGGTCAGGGAGCAGCAGATGAGCCCCCTGCAGCCCAACCGGCCCCCGCTGACCCTCCTGCTCAGAACGAGGCAGAGCCCGAACCCCCCGATGCTCCCCCAGACCAGGCTGACGACCCGGCGCTGGAAGAGGAAGGAGCGGCTGCTGAAGATGCCGACCCCAACAATGGAGCACAAGGTGGACGTCTTTTGAATGTATTTAAATATTTCACTTCCTTTACTCCAGTTGGATGTAAATCGGACTCATGTCCTTCCTTCAGTCGTTACGTTCTGAAGCAACCGATCATTTCTGTGAGAAACAAACCAGGAAGCAGCTGATAGGTTCCACAGTGGACGTCTATTGAAGAAACCACTGACATGAACAGTTCAGCTCTGGTTTATCTTTCGGTGCTGAAGGCAGAAACGTAACACTTGTTAATTTATTAACTTTATTTAACCAGGCTAGTCCCAGTGAGGTCACAGGTCTCTTTTGCAACGGAGGCCTGGGCCTGAAGGCAGACTAACACGCATGGTTTTGGTTTGTAGGATGAAACCGGAATAACCGGAGAAAATCCTTACAGCACGGATAGAACATGCAAACTCCACACAGAAAGACCCCAGGTCCAACCGGGGATTGAACCCAGGACCTTCTTACTGTGAGGCAACAGTGCTAACCACTGAGCCATCGTGCTGCCATAAAGTTAATTAATTAACATTAATAAAGTTTTACTGTTTTTAATTAATCCACTCATCTGCAGGTTGTCTTTGCAAATGATACACATCCCAGAACCACAATATTTTATTATTGTTCAAAACTTAATTCAGGCCCAGAGAGTTTTATAACAAACACGTGAAATGTGTCAATCATTGTGGTTTAAATTAGTTTTGACTGTCGTGGTTTTTAGGCTTTTTTTTTTTTTTTTTAAGCTTTTTTAAAGTTGCAGATTCAAGTTTAGCTCTTTTCCCCATTTGAATTTGTTGCTGTAGATGACATGAACTGGAACGCGCTGGAGTGGGACCGAGCAGCAGAGGAGCTCACCTGGGAACGGGTAACACGACTTGAACTTATTCTGCATCATTGTTGCAGCTCGGTGCACGTGATGCGTTACAGATGTGCACAGTTTAACAAGTTTCATTCCCCTTCACAGATGCTTGGTCTGGATGGCTCGCTGGTGTTTCTGGTAAGTCTTCATTTGTGCACGACGACTCTTCTCACTAACGACGTCAGTTGAGCATCAAACACTCGGTTTGAAGGTCTGAGTGAAGTAAATCTGATGATTTGCAGGAGCACGTGTTTTGGGTGGTGTCTCTGAACACGCTCTTCATTCTGGTGTTCGGTGAGTACATTCGAACACTTTTTGCCTCGTGGTAAACTGCAGCACGTTCATGTGATGTTGTTGCATCAGTAACAGACTGAAAACTCTTTTTTTCTGTTCGTTAACGACACATTAAACGTAAACGTCTGTTTCTTCTCCGTCAGCTTTTTGTCCCTACCACATCGGGCACTTCTCCGTTGTTGGCCTTGGCTTTCAGGAATATGTAAGACAAATTTAAACCGCTTCAACTTTAATGTGCAACAACGGATTCTGTGATTGATTCATTTTAAAATATTGATTTCAGGTTCAAGCGTCTCACTTTGAGGGTCTGATCACGACCATTGTGGGCTACATCCTGCTGGCCATGACTCTGATCCTGTGCCACGTATCCTTCTGTGCGACTGCCTCCTCACAGCTGACTGGCTTTATTTAGTTAAAGATGTGTTCCCAGCAGACACGTCCTGGTCTGTCTGCTGGGAGATATTGATCCTTAATTGCTGTCTCAGGGACTGGCTGCTCTGGTCCGGTTCCAGCGCTCCCGACGTCTCCTTGGGGTCTGCTACATCGTTGTCAAGGTAACGTCTCTGAATGCGCATCTGCTCGGTCGTTGCTCTTGTCCACGCTGACCTTTGCAGATGTGCAGAGAACAAATCCTTCTACATGGAATAAAATACCAAATTATTTTCTGTTACGATCAGAAGGCCAAACTCGTTTCTTACGTCCTGTGAAGCCTCTTCGCATCAGACCTGTTCGTTCAGCACTTCCCTCAGTTGGACTGCTTTCTTTTCAGAGCTGTTGTTGTACATCTCTAAGACTGTTCTTTAGTTTGCTGAGTTCAGACCTCTGCAGACAAGGAACAAGAGCTACAGCCGTCAAAGCCTCGCGCTCGCCCGTTTCTTCCTTCAAGCACATTTAAAATCAAAATGTTTACTTCCTGTCCAGTTTGTTTGCCAGGTGTCTTTGTAATCAGTGTGGTCATAATTTTATGGCAAATAGTCAAAACACTGATGTGGTTTTGCAACAGACTCCCAGCAGTGTCTCATTACAATATTTAATATCCTGTTAAAACAACTTGAAGTGTTTTAAATGAATTAAATGTGTGATAAGATTTCAAACCTTCTCTCTCATTCCAGGTTTCTTTACTGGTTGTTGTGGAAATTGGAGTTTTTCCATTGATCTGTGGCTGGTGGCTTGACATCTGCTCCTTAGTAAGACCTACGCTCCATTTATTCACTGTTCCTGTTTATTTTTAAATCAACCGTGTATCTTTGGTTTATTTGTGTTAAACTTAAAACAAATTATTTTGAAGCAAAACTTTGATTTAGCGTTTTGAAAAGAGAATTATTATCCTCGGTGTAGCTCTTTGTGCTGACACGGCGGAGCTGACAACAAAACATGTGATTATTATATAAAATCAAAAAACAAGGCGTTTCATCCGCTGTGCTCACGTGAGCATGACTCCAACGATACCATTTGTAGTAGCTTCATAAAAGGTGATACAGAAAAAATATCTGCTTATTAACACGCAGAAAGATCATGAACTGACTGGTTTGTACTGGTTTCTGACTGGTTTGTAGGGTTGAAGTGAGAAAAGACCATGTTTTTGTAATTTGACCCTGTTTCTTTTTCGTTCTGTGTTCAGGTGATTCATTTGTTAGCCTCTACATGTGTCTTTGAGAGCTGTTGAGTGAATCGTGTGCGTCTCTGGAAACATGATTTGAGTTTTGTTACTTGTTATTTTCTTAAACCAAAGTAAAATCTGTCATTGCGTCGTGTTTTGGTCCTGAAGAGCTGCTTCCGTTAATGATTGAATGAAAGGCTGAACAAACATCTTTTAATGTTTAATGTTTGTCACTGAAAACCACAGGAACACGTTCATGAATCAGATGAAGCACTGGGTCAACTCTGAGTCCATCACTTAAACATGAAACATCTGCAATAAAGATTAAATTACTTAAAAAGTTGGTACAGCTGTGTCACCTTGAGTCTTTAAAGAAAATAATAAATGACTCGGATGTGGTGAACAAGATGTTCAGATTTATCATCTTAAAATTTATTTCGCACATGGTTAGAATATTAGGATGCTTTATGGTTCTTGTGTTATTTATTTATAGACTTTTTCATAAAACTTTGATTCATTTTACATTTTTAGACCCACCAGCAGTCTTGTATTCATGTCCACTATGAATTGTTAAATATAAAGATTCCTGAAGTTTGTGATGTTTTTTATTAAAGCAAATCATCACTACCAGGAAATAATAACACATCACATGAGCAGACGCTGTTGATCAGGAAATCCTCTTTTTATTTATTGATCAGATTTACATATGATGTCATTTTATCCCCGACTCTGAATCTATGAATCTGTTTTTCAAGTTGTCTTGTCTCTGGCAGGAAATGTTCGATGCGTCACTGAAAGACCGGGAGCTGAGTTTCAAGTCAGCTCCTGGTACCACCATGTTCCTGCACTGGCTCGTGGGGATGGTGTACGTCTTCTACTTTGCTTCTTTCATTCTCCTGCTCAGAGAAGTAAGAATCACAGTCAGACGTTCACGTTTCAGGAGACGACGACTTCGTTTGGTGTAAAAACAACAGACCTGTTGTCTCCATCAGGTGCTGAGGCCTGGAGTCCTGTGGTTTCTGCGGAACCTGAATGATCCAGACTTCAACCCGGTGCAGGAGATGATCCACCTGCCCATCTACAGACACCTGCGCAGGTTCATCCTGTCCGTGGTGGTTTTTGGCTCCATTGTGTTGCTCATGTTGTGGCTTCCCATCCGGCTGATCAAAGTGATGCTGCCCACCTTTCTGCCGTACAACGTCATGCTCTACAGGTAATCAGGACACATGGCAGCACTGAAGGTCACTGAAGGTCACACACTGCAACCTGCTCTTCTGCTTCCTATAGAAAAAGCACTTTCCTCTTTAAAAACAGGAGATGATCAAACATCCACCCTTTGCGCTGCAGCTTCATGATTGTAGATGTTGAACAGGGACAGGAAGCGTTTGATGTCACATGAACCAGACTGACACACTCAGCTGACCCGTCTTTGTTGGACCCTCCTGTGTGTCTCTTTCAGTGACGCCCCCGTCAGCGAGCTGTCGTTGGAGCTGCTGCTGCTTCAGGTCGTGCTTCCTGCTCTTCTGGAACAAGGACACACTCGTCAGTGGCTCAAAGGCCTGGTCCGAGCCTGGACGGTCAGCGCTGGTTATTTATTGTAGGTCGAACGTGAGAAGAACCCAGACGTGCTTTTATTGATGAGCTTCACGTGCCCTGATCATAAGATCCTGGTTTCGTTGTTCTTGTTCGCAGAGACCTTCATTCCTACCTCCTGGGCGAGCAGGAAGATAACGAAGCCAACCAAGCTGCAAACAACAACAACAACCCTCCCCAGGGTCATCAGAACAACAACAACAACCCAGCGCCGGCTGTTGGGGAGGGGCTGCACGCAGCGCACCAGGCCATCCTGCAGCAGGGGGGGCCAGTGGGTTTCCAGCCGTACCACCGACCCCTGCGCTTCCCATTTAGGGTGAGCCAGTCCGGTGGTTTGAAACAGGATGTTTTGTGCATCACAGCAGAGATGATCTAGATTTAGTGTTTTCTGTTGTCCCCAGATCGTCCTGCTGATCATCTTCATGTGCATCACTCTGCTGTTGGCCAGCCTGCTGTGTTTAACCCTGCCAGGTAAGGAGTGGCAGCAAACAGCTGAACTAACAGATCATTTTCTCCCGTTGGGCTCCACCCAGGCCACAATGACAAAGTCTGTCTGTATTTACTCGCACAGCTTCACGTCTTATCAAACGTCATGTTTCTCCACCATGACCACTACAAGGTTGGCTCTGATGTGGAGGGGTCTTGTTGCCGTGTGTGTTTTTAGTTTTCACCGGTCGCTGGCTGATGTCCTTCTGGACAGGAAGTTCCAAAATCCACGAGCTGTACACGGCAGCGTGTGGTCTTTACGTGTGCTGGCTGTCGGTGCGTGGAATCACCGTTCTGCTGGCCTGGATGCCGCAGGGCCGCATCGTCATCATGCTCAAAGTGCAGGAGTGGTCGCTCATGGTAAGTGTCAGTGAGTGTTGTGATGCTTTACACAAGTGTGATGCTAACATCTAATTCACTTGGCTTCAGCTCTTCTCTGTTAGACCATTAAAACTAAAAAAAAAAAAAAACACACTCAGAAACTGGGGGCGAGTTATGGAGAATGAAGGAGTAAAGGGCCCGCATGCTCCATCCAGAACCAAACCGTTGACGTGTGGTCACCTGGTTGTGGGACGTTGGTTTTCACCCACACCTGTCATGCTCCACGAGACGCAGAGCTGCAAACCCTCCCGCTGCAGTAAACGTCACGCCGTGGGTTTCTTCACACCGCTCCGTCCCCATCCATCATGAAGACCAAGACACTTTTCAGCACGACCTCCGTCCAGGACGTTTCACCCTTTGACTGATTTAGTGTGTTTGAAGAGCTGAAGGTCCGAACACTGACACACAAAACTTTGAGCACGTGAGAAACTGTTGGACCCGGGTCTCGTGTTGACACGGGGCGGGCCGCGCTGCTCTGAGATCAAGACGTGGTTTTCATCACGCAATGAGAGACGGTCCTGGGTCTTCATGGTTGTTCTTCAGAGCCATGAAGACATTTACAGTTTATTAATATTCTTCAGCGATATCCAACATGTTTTATTGTTTTAGTTGAAGTAGAAGTCCAGTCAGAAACTTCTCCAGCCTGCCTCACATGTAACTCTCTCTTTGCTCGTGTAGATCCTGAAGACCCTGGTTGTGGCCTTGCTGGTTGCTGGAGTCATCCCGCTGCTGCTGGGCCTGCTGTTCGAACTCGTCATCGTGGCCCCCCTTCGAGTACCTTTGGACCAAACACCTCTGTTTTATCCGTGGCAGGTAGGCTTACCTGCTCGGTCGTTCTGTCGCAGGATCGTAAGAGAAGATTTTTTTTTTTTAACGGACGTTTCTCGTGTGATCTCGTGCAGGACTGGGCTCTTGGTGTTCTCCATGCCAAGATCATTGCAGCCATCACCCTCATGGGCCCCCAGTGGTGGCTGAAGGCTGTGATTGAGCAGGTAGACTTCTACTGAGCTTTAGGAGAATCATCTTGATTTAACTTAATCTGAATTAAACTTAATCTGAACGTCTTTAAACTCTCTCCTCAGGTTTATGCAAATGGAATTCGCAACATTGATCTTCAGTTTATAATCCGAAGACTGGCAGCTCCGGTAATCTCGGTCCTGCTGTTGTCCCTGTGTGTGCCGTACGTCATCGCTGCTGGGGTGGTGCCCGCTGTAGGTCAGTGTCTGAACACACACACCAGACCTGGGCTGGCAGAACGAGTCACAACCAGGAATCTTACAGTGCTGAGTTAACGTTGTTTTCACATTTTGCATCTCAGAAGCTTCAGCGTGATATGAAGTTTGTTGTTTTTTGGTGATTTATCACCTGACCTGGCAACAGCCTCCTTTTCTTTCTGAAAACGCCCGTTTTAAAACTCAGATTTTATTAGTCTGGAGTTACATCAGCTACAATTCCAGCCCTGTATTTAAAAGAGGGAATCAACAAGCTTGGCAGCACGGTGGTGCAGCTGCTAGAGCTGCCGCCTCTCAGCGAGAAGGTCGGCGGCTCGAGTCCTGGCCGGGGGCCTTTCTGGGCGGAGTTTATGTTGGATTAAAATATCCTCTCATTATCTTTTATAACAAAAGGAGCCACACACGACGACAGGAGATGATTTTTAACCCAGTTTAACTTACGTGGACAGAGTTCACAACAGAATACACACATGTTCAAAGTTACACGCTTAGAGCCCCGTCATGAGTCTCTGCACCGGACGGTGTGCAGGATTGTTTTCTAATGCACACTTTATACAGCAGCCCCTCCTCCAGACTCAGGTGACCCTGGAGTAGCAGCTCTGCTAACTCAAACACACGGTTCATGGGCACTTCACATTAGTTAGTGACAAACATCTGACCAGCCAAGCTTCATTGTGATGACAAACATTATATGAAGGGATTTCCTGTGGCAGCCGGCAGAGAAAAATTGTCAGTTTCAAAGAAAATTATAAGAGTTATAAGACAAAGGATGCTTGTAGAACAACTTTGATCCACAGGTAGATGAGGAAGATTTTATTTTTGTTACCAGATTGCTAGATTTTTTTTTTTTTTTTCTGGATTAATTTAATGCGAATAAAGTAAAAACTAACATTGTTCAACTATTATCTCAATAAGTCCTGGAAGTTTTTATAGTTTCATTGGCAGCAGCAGAGTTGGTGAGACTGGAGTTGGAATATTCCAGAATATGAATGAATTAATGTGGTGTGCTGTGCAGGAGTCGTCCCTGAGATGGAGATCTTGATGCAGAGGAGGATCTACCCGTTCCTCCTGATGGTGGTGTCGCTCATCGGCATCCTGTCTTTCCAGATCAGACAGTTCAAACGACTTTACGAGCACATCAAAAATGACAAGTACGATCTTTTCATCACACAAACCAGTAGAAAAGTTACCTTTGGGAATCACTTGTGATCATGTGGAAGTGTTCTGTTTGTATTTTCACTGGAACTGTCATAAAAAATGGCTTGGAGCCAGAAAATATTGAAGAACCATTCTCGTCCCTGCAGGTACCTGGTTGGTCAGAGGCTGGTCAACTACGAGCGGAAGTCTGGCCGAGCGAGCTCAGTCCCCGCCTCCAGCCCCATGGCGGAGTGACCTTCCTGTCCCGTGTGCCACGTTCACACCTGGTGCAGCCGTCTACATTCCCCACCCACCCAGTTTTTATTTCAATAATCATTAAATCTTAAAGTAGATTTAATGGATTATGTTCAGTTTTTCTTTCATGCCCTCTGAAGGTGGGATGTGAAGATGTATTCTAGTCCTAACGACAGGACATGTGAGTTATTTCAGCCGAGTAGTGTAGGCAGGAAACTAAAGGTTTGATTTGTGTTGTTGTTGTTCATGCCTTGCTTTAAGTGCTGTCTGATTAACTGTACATGTGTAAATACGTTGAAAACAGACTTTGTCTTATCAAAATGGACAAATGTGGATTATTTAGACCATTGTACATCTTTAAACTGTATGTATAATTTATTAAATCAGAATGACAGTTCGTCTTTTCTGCAGCGGTTCTTGACAAAATGTGCAGCAGTTCAACCGAGTGACACGGTAGAGCAGTAAAATTAATATTACTTGCCAAGATATGAGTAATTAATTAGGAAAATGTGGATCTATGAAGCCAGTTTCACATCGTCACATAACTATGAGGTTT
This sequence comes from Hypsolebias coamazonicus, assembly GCA_032273985.1. Classification (NCBI taxonomy): domain Eukaryota; kingdom Metazoa; phylum Chordata; class Actinopteri; order Cyprinodontiformes; family Rivulidae; genus Hypsolebias; species Hypsolebias coamazonicus. The sequence continues at coordinate 1,735,687 of JAVCKU010000079.1, forward strand.
AAAGTCGTCATTATGAAATGGGAAGTCTTAATTATGAGTTTTCAAGTTAGAATTATAAAAGTCAGAACCACCATCTCATGACTGCATCTCATAAATATGACTTTAAATCATGACTATATGGTACTAAATATATATTTATATGCTACAAAGACATACCGTATTTTTCAGACTATAAGACGCACTTCAAATCCTTTAATTTTCTCAAAAATCAACAGTGAGACTTATAGTCCAAAAAATACGGTACTAAATATTTTTAGATATTGTATTTTTTCATAAATATGATTTAGCATTTTCATAATGAATTTATCATAAAATTGACGTTTGACCCTCGCTACTTCGCGGTTTGTTTATTGCGGACTCTATCGCGGTTTTTCAAAATAAGATTGGACATGACGCACAGTTGGCTGATTGATGGATGAGCTGCACAATCAGCATGGACTTTTTATTTAAAATTAATTATTTTAAGTTATTTAGCACCTCCTGCACCTTTGTGCAGCCCTTACAGCAGGATAAACTTCCTGCTGCAGCTGATCAGCTGTTCACCATGCAGAGTGAAGAAGTGGGCGTGGCCAAGAGCGCTTTCAGTGGCTCAGAGCATCAGAGGCTGGAGCTGAAATCATGACATTCTGTCTCTTTTAGAGCGTTTAGAAACATTGTTTAGAATATTGCAAGAGTGTGGGAAGGGTTTAAAACGCCTTTAAATCTATTACGGTATATATAAATCTATATTATATAATATATATAGATGTATATAATATATATAAATCTATATATAATATACTAAAATAAACTATTACTACTTTTATTACTATTCCTACTTTGCTGTTTATCACATATGGCGGTTTTGAACTTTTGTCCACGTACAGAGCCTTGGGGAACTCCACGTGTGATATTGCAGCGATAAACGAGGGACTGTCGTGTTCCTTCATTGAGCATGTTGCTTATAAAAACGACCTCATCTCTTTATCTCATTTCCATCTCAGCGGCTTTGTATTTTGCAACAATGACCTTGAAACACACATTGATGACAAACTACTTTATTTCAAGGTGTGTCCCGTACAAGTGATACTTTAAAACCATCTCGGTGAGTAGAATGATCAGTGATGCTTTATTTAGAAGATCAGTACACAACTGGTGGTAGAGTCAAAGCCTCATCCTTTGGCTGAAGTGGAGACAGGAGTTCGATTCCAAAATGTTCTTTTAAAACCTCCGGGATCTCCTCGTCTTCGAGGTCCCTGCTTGTTTCTACCAAACCTGTCGTCTCTGATGGGAAAGTGGTGGTGATCAGCCTGCGACCAATGTAGGTGAGCCTTCCTCCTGGTTTTAGCACCGTGCACAGGGACTTGCAGAAGAAAATGGAGCACGGAGAACTCTGGTGGTACAAACACATCTCCCTGAAGTCCTCCAGACGCCGAGGTTCAAGGGTGAACTTGTAGATCTCTGTCCAGTCTCCAGCTGGGCCCCTGTTGTCCTCCTTCTGCCACTCCACAAACAACATCCCCGTGGTCCTCCTGACCCGGTACACCCGGTGGCCCTGCTCCTGGGGGGCGCTGGTCTCCAGTGACAGGGGGGCCCAAAAACCCGGAACTCCGAACCCGACGTCGCACAGCCACCGCCCCCCCTCCAAGGTGACCATCAGGACCAGGTGGTCGAAGGGGGGTCCGTAGCGAGCCGTCTTCAGACTCCTCACCTGAGCAGAGAGCAGGGTCACGTGGAAGCCCAGCTGGCCCAGGAGCCAGGAGAACAGGGAGTTGTTCTCGAAGCAGAAGCCTCCTCGGCGCCGGGTCACGATCTTGTCGTACAGGAGGGGGGCCTCGAGCTGGACCCGGCCGCCACTGTGCACCGTGAGGTTCTCAAACGGAACCGAGCGCAGGTGGCAGGTGTGCAGCGAGCGGAGCAGCTGCAGGCTGGACTCGTGTGCAGGGCCCGAGAACCCGATGCGACTCAGAAACCTCCCCACGTCCATGTCCACGGAGAAACCGCGTGACGTGGAGCGAACTCTGTCCCTGTTCCGGGTGTGACCAGGGCTGGCTTTTTATTTATTTATTTATTTATTTATTTATTTAAAAAATATTCATTTTAAAATACACAACACAATCCCAAAATGAAAAGTAGCAGAAAGAAGCACAAGTTATTTTATCTGCCCCCTTTTTCAAACAATAATAATCTTCAGTAACAGAACAAAATGAATAACTCTAATTTTTCTAACTAATACAATACACATTAAACTACTCCTTTTTTTTAACAATTCAGTTTTAATCATTTTCTTAAATGTAAACATTAACTTGGCATTTTTAACTTCATTCTCCAAACCATTCCATAATCTAATTCCCTGGATTGATGAAGACCGTCCCTTTAAACTAGTTCTGAATTTTGGTTTTACAAATATCTCTGTCCCATTAAGATTATAACAACTTTGTCTTTTAACAAAATGTATTTGGATATTTAAAGGTAGTGTGTTATTCTGAGCCCTATACATAACTGATAAAATATTATAATCTACCAAATCATGGAACTTCAATAACTTCAGTT
>JAVCKU010000079.1:1764235-1782955 GCA_032273985.1 Hypsolebias coamazonicus
GCGTTCATGTAGATAATGTCACCGTAATCAATGGAGGGAAGGAAAGTCACAGTTACAAGATGTTTCCTAGCATTCAGTGTTAGACAGGATCTGTTTCTGAAAAAGAAACCCAGTTTAACTTCCAGTTCCTTTACTAGGTTTTCCACATGGAGTTTAAAAGAGAGATGTGAATCGACCAAAATTCCCAAGTATTTGTAAGAATCGACAAACTCAATAGGGACACCATTTGAGGATAAAATCAAAGGAAGAACTGCTGGGACTGACTTCCTGTTATAAAATAACATCCCTTTGGTTTTATCTGCATTTAGCACCAGTTTGCGACGGAACAATTCAGACTGGATGATGTCGAATGCAGACTGTAGAAGCTGGAAAGCCTTAGCAACTGATTTAGCTCAACAATAAACAACTGTATCGTCGGTATAGAGATGTAAGGATGTATCAGGTATGATCTGCCCCACATTACTTACCATATATAGACTGTAAAGAGAGTGTGTCCTAAGACTGAGCCTTGTGGTACACCATTATTGACAGTTAAATAACTGGAAGAAGTACCATTATGTTGAATGTGCTGCTTTCGATCCGAGGTAATTAGAAAACCAACCACTGGTGTGATCTGAGAAACCAATGTGTGAGATCTTATGACACAAGATGTCGTGATCCACGGTGTCAAAAGCTTTAGACAGGTCTAAGAAAAGTGCAGCACAATAATCCTTCAGTTAACGGTCTAAAGTGGGGCCTCGACGTGATCTCATGAAAGATATTTTTCTGCAGTATACATGTATCTTCTTTTTTTAAGTTCTTAAACATGAATACTGTTTTGACTCTTCAGCTCTTCAAGCCCTGAAGATTCGTGACTGTTTATTTGAGCCTAGTTTTGATTTTTGCTCCTCGTAGGACTCATAAGTAGCTTCAAGAGTGAATGAATGAGCCCTACTTTCTATTTGAAACGTTTAGTACATGTAAATGTTACGACACACGTTGTCTTGTTTTCATATTGATACGACATTTTGAGGACCACCGTTTGCTCTTCTTCTCCTAAGGGAGGGAGAACGCATGTGAGAAAACCTCCTACATGTTCCTGCGTAAGGAGCTGCCTGTGCGTCTGGCCAACACCATGAGAGAAGTCAACCTGCTGCCCGACAACCTGCTGAGTCAGCCCTCCATCAGGCTCGTCCAGAAATGGTGAGGAGATGTTTCTGTGGCTCCTCGCCAGGACAATCAGGTTTACGACGTGCCTGTGTTGAAGCTGACCTTTGGCTCCTGCTCGCCTCATCAGGTACATGCAGAGCTTCGTGGAGCTGCTGGAGTTTGAGAACAGGAAGCCAGAGGACCCTCACACTCTGAATGAGTGAGTGAACGCAGATGAAACACATGTCTGGTGTTTACATCAAAACAGTGCACGCTCTGCTGCACACACACGATTTGGACCTGTGCACACGACAGACTGCCAAGACTTGTTCAGCCCGCTGCAAAAGAATTAGGATTTATAGTTGAATTGAATATGAATAAGAATTTTAATTGAATACATGGAAGCTAGACCGATTGATCTTCACTGGCGTTCTCTAAATGGAAGTTTGGCCGTTAGTCCAAGTGCTCCTCCATCCTCATGGTCTGAGGTACCACAATGCCTCACGACCAAGGGATGAAATTTATCATCACTTTAATTTTAAGGTTTGACAAAAACAGAACTCCGTTGTTTCCTAATACAAGATGATCCCAGTGTGAAACATGCGTCCTGTAAATGTTTGTCTTTCAGTTTTCTGGAGCTCTTGATCGAGATCCGGAACCGTCACAACGACGTGGTTCCCACCATGGCTCAGGGGGTTATCGAGTACAAGGAGAAGTTCGGCTTCGACCCGTTCAGCAGCAGCAACATCCAGTACTTCCTCGACCGCTTCTACACCAACCGCATCTCCTTCCGCATGCTCATCAACCAGCACAGTGGGTCCCACAGGAGCGCTGGTTCGATTCCAGGCCATCTCGAGCTTGTTTTTAAGGTGGACGTCTTATTTCTGTGTTCAGCTCTCCTGTTCGGGAACGACACCAACCCAGCCCATCCCAAACACATCGGCAGCATCGACCCCACCTGCAGCGTTTCAGAAGTGGTCAGCGGTGAGTTCCAGCGCCTGCGTTGGTTCTTAGTGGATAAAATATTCTACTTTTCTCAAGCGTCCAGCTGAGCGTGCATCCAGTTGGAAGTTTTCCTGAGATCAGGTGCAACAGATGTTGAGTGTTTGCTTCAGCGCAGGCGTTTCTGTCTCGCTCTCGTGAGTTCTGCTCTTTGTTTTCCAAGAATCGTGTTTACAGGAAGAGGCACGTGCACAGGCACAACCCCGTGGGCCTCTTGGAAATGTCTTCCAGCTGTGCGTCGACGTAAGTGCAGAGTCCATACGTGAGGAAAACTACTCTGCGGTCGCCACGATTATGCTGCGTCTGTTAACAGGACAAAAAAAGTGATTCCTGCAAAAACGCCTTCGGCATCTTTACTTCACGATGACGGTTTAAAAACGTGTCGACCTGCGTCGCTGGTTCGTTCCATAATCAAGTGTCGAAGCTCGCACTGTTGTCAGGTCCGTCAACCGTTTCCACATGGCTCCGGTCCGACTTGGTGAGAAGTTTGTGCCTTTCGTGGTTATTTGAAGCATTTCAGGCGTTTGCGGTCCTGTTCCCAAAAAACATCCTTTTTTTTTGTTAAATACCAAAATCATGAAACGATTCTGAGACTGAAAATCTTCTTTTTGAACCCCATTAGAAGTTGTTTCTTGCCTTTATGTGTGTTTAGGAGTTGGACAGGGGAGTTGGTGGTTGGATATTGTTTGGATGATTTTTAACTTCTGTGCTCTTTGACTGCAGAGTCTGATAAATCATCCTCAGTCCTTCGCAGTAAAACTAATTTATGATCAGTTATCTCAACGAGTTTTCTTACTCCGTCAGCCATTAATCTCAAGTTTACAACGGCTTCCAACTTCCTAAAACAACACGACGCTGTGCCTTTGTGCTCCGACCCGAGTGCTTCTTACGAAGGTTTTAGTGCAGACGTGTCGTTTCCTCCGTTAACGACACTTCAGAGCGCTCCAGCAGCGTGGATGAAAGCTGCGCTGTGCGAGACCTGCGCCTCGACAGCAGCTACGTCAGTGACCTGCAGCTGGAAGACGAGCAGGAACAAACATGTCGAGCTGTTTTTAACGCTGAGTCACGCCTCTCTGCTTCTCCCATCAGATGCCTACGACACGGCCAAGATGCTGTGTGAGAAGTACTACTCTGCTGCTCCCGAGCTCAAGATCGAGGAGTTCAACAGTAAGACACCTTTCTGTGCAACAGCTCATCACCTGGGCGAGTCCAACTCCGCTACCAACAGGAGCCAGAGTTTGAAAACTTTGTCCGAGCCACTTTCAGCTGATACTTTAAATTAAATAGAAACGCAGCATCTTTTCTTGGTTGCAGCTTCATGAACCTGAGTTTGATCTGTCTCATGATCTGTTGCTCTGTCCACATCAGGATCATGACAGAATGATCCAGCCGTCTTTCTGGCTGCAACGTTAACCAGCTGACAAGAGAAGTCTACACTAAACCATGTATTTATAAATAAAAATTAACATTTTACATTTAAAGGATCATCTTGGGGGGCCAGATTTGGCCCGTGGCTCTTGAGTTGGACATGTGTGGATGTGTTCTGTTACCGTGGAGTTTGTGCTCATTTATGTCCAAAGATCAACCCCAAATTCCAAAAAAGTTTAGATGTTGTGTTGAATATAAATAAAACCAGAACGAAACGGTTTGTAAATCTCATGAACCCAAATTTATTAAACCTAAAAAAAAAAAACTGTTTCAACAGGAGCATCAAAACATCTGATTCTGTTCTGGGCATCTCTTCTGCACGGGCTCAGGAACATTTCCACAAATTGTCTGTAAACACATTAAGTCACCTGCTGTTGCTGGTTAGAAAGAAGCAGAAGATGAACTCCCTCCAGAAACTCTGCCATTTTCTCTGCACCAAAGTTAATTAATATAAACTGAGAACATGGAAAACTAAAGAGGCATAAAGCCTGCCTCTCTGATGATATGGGGGTGCATTAGTACTCATTGCATTGGCAGGTTATACATCAATGCAGAAAAGTGCACGCCTGCTTTTAGAACAGCTTGTGCTCTCATAAGAACTTGGATCCGTGATCATCCTCATGCTGCATCAGTTACAACATCACGGCTTTGTCGTAGAAGAGTTTGCAAATGAAAACGATGGACAATGAAAATCAAACCTCAGTAAAGACAACCGAGGACTGTTGGACAACATCCCCCTGCACAAGCTTCAGCCTCGCTCCCCAGATGTTCACACACACTGCTGTTAAAAGAAGAAGGGATGCTTCAGATTGATAAACATCTCATAATTCAAAATGAAACGGATGTAATTTCTTAATTGAAACATGTGACCTGTTAACCGTCTTGTCCTGTGAACACAATCTGGGTTTATTACAAACCACTGAATTTTAATTTTACACGTTGCACGCCGTCGCGACTTCTTTGGGCTTGTTTCATCGTTTCTTCTGCTCTGCAGTGAAGACTCCTAAGAAGCCCATCCAGGTGGTGTACGTGCCGTCCCACCTGTTCCACATGCTGTTTGAGCTCTTCAAGGTGAGCAGAGCTGCACTGCTGCTTTTTATCCAGCTGTGATCTTTAAGTGCAATAACTGCAGCGGTGCGCTCCTGTCGAGCTCAACTGATGGACTCCGTTTGCAGAACTCCATGAGGGCGACCGTCGAGCACCACGAGAACACTAACGAAGGACTGCCGCCAGTAAAAGCACTAGTCACTCTGGGCAAAGAAGATCTGTCAGTAAAGGTGAACAAATACACGCGTCGTATCCTTTATACAAATATTTAGTAATATTTGAAGTTTTTCTGTCCCTGTTCTAATTCTGTCCACCCGTCTTCAGATCAGTGACAGAGGAGGAGGAGTTGCTCTGAGGAAGATCGATCGCCTCTTTAACTACATGTACTCCACTGCCCCGACGCCGAGCCTGGAGCCCGGAGCGGTCCCGCTGGTCCGTGCCTTCACAAATCAAATCTGTGTTCAGCGTTTGCCTTCCCGACAAACAACACCTGCCTTATCTGGCACAGTTTTGACAAAAGGGACGGTGTTTGAGTTGCAAATGTTTGCTTTTTGTTCCGTTGCAGGCTGGTTTTGGATACGGCTTACCCATTTCACGGCTGTATGCTCGGTACTTTCAGGGGGACCTGAAGCTCTACTCCATGGAGGGGGTGGGCACGGACGCAGTCATCTATCTGAAGGTAGCATGACATACACAAAAAGGGTTGTCATGGCAACTTTTAATCCAGAGCTCTAAAAATAATCTAAGGGCCCCGTAGAGAATAGGAAAATAAATTTTAGTCTAAACTTTTTTCAGTCTTTTTCTTTTTGTAGCATTGTTGGCATGCTGATAGAAATATGTCTCCCAATACTCTTTGGAATATACGACATTCTTTCTGTAAACTGGCTCTCATGACAAGATGTGTTGGCCTTAATACACAAAAAAGTCTTCGAGATTCAGTTGAGTTCTTTAAACACAACCTATAAAATTAGGGATGCACGATATTGGATTTTTGGCCAATATCTGATTTGCTGTTGTGTTAAAACTTATTTGGCCGATACCAATACCGATATTTTTCCCCCTAGACCTGCGCACAAAGACTGCATAGCTTTCTCTGCTGTGGGATTAAAATACTACATTATTCTGCATGGTCTTTGTCAGTTTGGCCTGATACCAAATGCAAATGATGAAAATGATGTAACTCTTCAACTTGGATTATGTTTAATGTCAAATTTTACTCTCTAACACAATGACAACACTCGAACTGTGCACGTTTGTAATTTTTCACAAATCCCAAGCGACAAGTGAAAAGTGCATAAGTAGTAGTGCATTAATAGATACATTTGACAGTTTCTTAAATTAAAAATAACTTAAAACAGAAGTCTTTTTATATCGGTGAGTTTTTTTGATGGAATGGTCGATGTCTGATATTTAACTTTATTGCTAATATCGTCCGATACCGATACCATGTCGATAATATCATGCATTCCTAATTTAAAAAAATAACCTTAGTCTTAATCCAAATCTTTTTTAATGTATTCGTCTTAAGATGTTTAATTTCAAGTTTAAGTTTTATTGAAACTTGTTTAAAAGTTGTTTTCTTCTTAATAAAGAATATTGGGGGCTTGATGGAGATTGTCCAAGGGCCACTTTTGGCCCATGGGCCACATGTTGCCCACGTCTGTTTTAGAGTCAAACTGATTCAAGTTGGCCGCTGCAGCTAAATGAACATTAGCTGAAACAAATATCGCTATAACTCAGCTGATATTGAGCTGGTGTGGTTGAAGCTGAAATCCCCATGATTTACAGCAGTGGTCCCAACACTGGTCCTTGAGGAACACCATGCTGCATGTTTTAAATCACTGAATCAGGTGTGTTGGAGCAGGGACACAACTAAAACATGCAGGATGGTGTTCCTCAAGGAACCGTGTTGGGACCACTGATTTACAGTACCTGAAAGAAGTGAACTTGCATTCCTTCGAGGGATGGAAAGCCTTTTATTTGTCTTTTAGTAAAACCAAGGCTCATCTAACTTTTGACTGCAAACAACTGTGAGTTTTAATTTGCTGTTTTGTTTTTTGGTTCCCTCATTTAAAGGCTCTTTCCAGTGAGTCCTTTGAGCGCCTGCCCGTGTTCAACAAGTCAGCTTGGCGACATTACAAGACCAGCCCGGAGGCGGACGACTGGAGCAACCCCAGCACGGAGCCACGTGATGCCAGCAAGTCCAACTACAAAGCCAACAGATAATTGTGCACGGCCCGTTAGCGTAGCCCCTCTGCTGGGAGCCGCTCGTTGTGGAGCATGCACGCTAAGGACAAGTTGCCTTTGGGTGGTTCTTCTGTTTAGGATTAGACTCGCGTTTACACTCCACTAGCTCTAGGTTTGTTTTGGTGGAAAGACTTAAATCTGCACCCAACGGCAACGGCCTTCTTTTAGCGTAGCTTTCAATGTTTGTGGCTCTAAACGGACCTTGAGATGCGCTCCTCTAGATCTTAGATTTCCGATGAAACTTTTTTGTGAATTGGTGACTCTTGACCAACGTACATTTCATGTTCTCGAGCTAGATTCACTGCGTCACCGCCGTCTCTCCCTCCGTCTCCTGTGCTTTGGCTCGTCGCCGCTTTGCTGACCGAGCGGTTGCTCCTTGTAGCTGAATAAGCCGTGCGCTGCTGATCGAGTGGCCTCCTCATCATCAGTAAAGGCTTTTATTCTGTTTCTCCCCTAACAGACTCGAAGGGGCCAGAGCGAAGGGAAAGACCAGGTTTCATTTCCCCTCTTGGGGAGTTACTAACAGGCCAGTTTGGCATCAGCATGGCAAAGACTTGTTTTTTTGGTTGCACTTTTTTTGTTTAAGTCAGGGAAAATGTAAAAAATGAATATTTATACATGAGAATTTAATAGCACCGTTAGCGGAAGAACAACGAAGGAATGGATGTGTCAAGATTTCACATCAATTTTTTTTTTCTGTGTGAGAGAAAGCCTCACTTGTGTTTTTAGATATCTGCCTTGGTGGCTCTGCTGGTACAGTTTTAAAAGAGAGAGATGGAAATGTACGAGTTTTCTGTTTTATATTTTATTTAGCTTTAAAAAAAACAACAACCAGCCACTAACCACTGGCTGGTCCTCGGATATTTGTGTGCACAGTCCAGCTGTAAGGCCTGCAGGACCAAACGAGTGTCTGCCAGTCAGCACTGTCTGCTGAGCAGCTGGAACTAAACCAGCCAGATGTTCGCTCAGATCCTCACAGAAAGGATCCGACTGCATCTCTTCATGTGAGGGAAAAACATGCTGCGTGCACGACTCGTTATCCAAACACCGGTCGGTCTCGTGTCTCACTTGAATCACTAACCCTCCTGGACGAGTCGGGACAAAGTTCATACGTGTTTTTATTCTTTGATGGTTAAACATGAGTTGGAGCCGACAGATTATTTTTCTGTTGATGTTTTTATGCGTACATGCAGCTAAATATCTGTTTCTTATTCATAAAACGCAGTCGTGTGGCACACAGAGGCGAGTCGATGCAGGGAAACCTGCTGGCTGAAGGGAGCAGAAACATTCCCAGTCAGAAGGGTACGTTTTCATCGTGGGCACAGAGGTCGTTCGTTTGGTGCTTTTAATGATTAATATGAACCGTTGCCTTTCCAGGGTGGAGTGATGAAACATACTTTTTATAAAACAAGAATTGACTGAACAAGTTTAAACTTATCCAGGACTTTCTCCAATTCACACAAGCTCAAATGTCTACAGACACCCCTGATAAAACGACCCCCGACCCCTGGCGTTCTGTTCCAGTCAGAAGCTTCTGCTCTGATTCTGGATGATATCGATCAGTCTGTTAGTAGAGTTTATTTAATTTGATTATCCGGTTTGGAAGGATAGTCTTTACATTTTTACCTGGATGTTCAGGCTGTTAGAAAGTCCATTGAGAAGCTAAAGGTTAGCTGCTTTACCCACTCAGAAACTGGCTGAGATGTATTTGGATCATGGTCCTGTGGTGATACTAGACTGTGTCCAGTGCTGGTTCCAGGGCCGCTGTCCTGCGTGTCTCCTTGTGTCCCTGCTTCACTGACTGAACTGAAGCCTTCTTCACCCAGTCACTCACACTGGGTGTGCTGGAGCAGAGCAACTTCTAAAACATGCAGGATAGTGGTCATCATGAAGTGGAAGAGTTTGAAGGTCCTTCCATCCACAGCATGATGCTACTGCGGCCATGCTTGACAGTTGTTCAGTGTCTTTAGGTCCGAACGTCTGACCTTCACCCCTCCCAATGTCCTCGTCATTCTGGACACTTTGTCCCTGTGGACATCTGCAGATCTCAGTCCAGCTTGAAGGTGTTGTGTTGAAGCAGGAGATTCTTTCTTGTTCCTCTTCATCCACGGTGGTGGCTTCACTGTGGACAGAGATGGTGGGGTCTGAGCCGTTCCCAGTTCACGACAGGCTCGTGTTTTGGTGTTCCCTGGATTGTTCCCTGGATTGTTCCCTAGATTGTTCCAGAACATCGTAGCTGAATTTCATTTCATCTGAGGGTCACAGTTTGGGTTTTCTTCAAGACAAACACGACCATGGGAAGGTAAGACATCCCAGAAGGTTCTGCAACGTTTTTCAAAAGATTTAGGTGAAAATATGCAAATGTGCGGATCATAAAAAAAAATCATTATTCAAACCTGTGCACGAGACGCTTGTTTAAATATCAAACAGTTTGTTTAATCAATCCAGGTTGGAAAGAGACTTTTCATTAAAAACTCCAAAACATTTCTGCCCATGAGAGTATGTGAACTTCTGACCACCACTGTACGTTCTTCAGCGTGTGCGTGCACTGAAATATGAAATAAATCCTGCATTTTGTCACGTCTTCGTGCTCTTTACACAGCCTGTGTGTGTTTTGTACTTCAAACATTTCGACAGCGGTCGAACCCGAGCTGAAAGCAGACGACGAGACGCCACGAAGTCTGACGTCTTCGTTCTCGTCGCCTTCAGCTTCTTCAGATGTGAAACGTAAAGAAGTCGATGTTGAAGCTTCAACGTCCTGCAGGTTTTCCACACGTCAGACCCTCTGTGTAAGGTTTGATCACTGCCAACGCTTTGAGACCCGCCATCAGACTGAGTGACACGCGTGCTGTAAACATGTAGAAGTTGATGTGTTGCTAAATGTTTAGGTCTCACTTTAGACCAAGAGCAAAAACCACTCCACCGTCATTAAGCTGTACTGTCGTCAGAAACTACTAACATAACCTGTACGCTGTGTATAAACACCTGTGCAGCGATTTCTGTGTGTTTACATACAGAGAGACAAGTAAAGCAAGTGTCCCCACAAATACAGAACATTATTCAGCAAGAAGTCGACTTACAAACTTTGTCAATCCTGAAAATAAAGAAAACTTCTGTGTGATGTTTGTCGTGTGTTTGATGTTTCTCCTACCATGTACAAGCAGGGTGCCCCGCCCTGTCAAAGGAGCTGAAACCACCCCAGCTCAAAAACTAACTTTTCAATACTGTTTTGATTAGTTTAGCTTTTAGGTACTGTTTTGATTATTTTAACTTTTAACTACCATTTTCAATATTTTAGCTGCTGTTTTGAATATTTTAGCTTTTAGCTACTGTTTTGACTAGTTTAGCTTTTAGGCACTGCTTTGATTATTTTAACTTTTAGCTACCATTTTGAATATTTTAGCTTTTAGCTGCTGTTTTGACTTAGCTTTTAGCTGCTGTTTGAGTTACAACTTAGCTATGGATTTTATAATTTTAGCTAATGTGTTAAAATATGTAGTGTTAAGCAACTGCATAGCTAATTAGAGCTTCTAGCTAGCTTTTTTTTCCCTTTTTGTTTTGTTACGGTTTTATGAATCTTGGGGTTTTATCAACAATTTTAGCTTTTGAGGAGTGGTGGTGCAGAGGTTAGAGAAGGTGGACCTGTGATTGGAAGATCGCCAGTTCAACTCCCTATACCGACAACATCAAAATGTGGGTGTGAAATGTGAAGCAGCCACACCTGTCTTCACCCTCATCTGCCCCACTCTGTGCCCTTGAGCAAGGCCCTTAACCCCCACCATCTGCTCCCCGGGTGCCCTAGATGCAGCCCTCTGCTCCACACAGAGGGCTGTGGTAGCTCGGTGTCCGTGGTTGTGTCAGGAAGGACATCCAGTGTAAAAAATAAAATCGCCAGGTCTTCATGCTAATTAGTTCACTGTGACTCCTGAAGCAGGAGCAGCCAAAAAAAAGAACATCTGTTATTTTAGCTTTTATAACGGTTTAGCAAAAATTACCTTTAAGCAATGGTTTTGCTCAATTTAGCTTTTAGCTACAATATTGATACGTTTTTAGCTGTTATTTGATGTATTTAGGTTTTAATTTCTGTTGCTGAAGCTTCTAGCTATCTATTATTTTGCTTTAAGCAACAATGTTGCTAATTTTAGCATTCTGTTTGCTATTTTTTTTTTAGCTTTTTAGCCATGGTCTTGCCAGTTTTAGCTTTTGTTCTGTATATTTTAACTTTAACGATTCATTTTTTCACAAACGTCAGTGAAGTCACTCGGTGCTGTCATAAGGATGTCGTGGGAAACGCCGTTTGTCCGGTCTGGTTTTCTGTTTTATTGACATGTCAGGTCCTTTAGACAACAATAAAATACAAATAAAAGACACATTTTCAAAGTTTGTACATTTAGTGAAGGTTAAAATCTGTTGTGTACATTTCAATCTAATGTTACAGTGGAAGTGACGTCTGCTTCGGTTCAGACGGGAAAAAGAAAACACATTTCTAATATTAGCAAAAAGCATTTTGGGCCTAAAGTCCAGTTTTTGACAACCTGCTGAGTCACCAGAGAGCTTCAGTTCTGAGTTAATTCAAGTATCATCAGAGTTTATGTTTTATTTGAGAACTGACATCATATTTCAGAAAGTCCTACAATGTGTAGGTCAAACTGATAAAACACAGAAAAGTGTTTAAAACGTGTTCGTAATGCTTTAACTTCGTTTCAGGAAGATTTTCTTTACCCTTAAAGATGGCTGTGCCTTAAAGGGGTTTAATTTTATGACCTTGGTTTTCAAAGGATGTCAAAACATGTTCATGAGCATTTGTTAGTGTTTTAAGATCGTTTGTAGATTTTATTTGTGTGTTTTCAACACACGGTGAAGTCGGTGATCATTCATGCTGACATGGTGCAAACCGGCGCTAACTGTGACCTAAACGTGCTGAGGGATCTCTGTCCCACACGTCCAGTGGGTTTTGTCCACACAAGCAACAGAAATAGGGCAGGACGTACAGATGCAGGGACATAAGCAGCGTCTCTGTTAGGTGTGGACAATCCAGCGCACCCTGACAGATCTTTGTCCTTCTCGTCTGCTTGGTCGCCACACAACAGAGACCGTGATGGCTTCTTGGCTCTGCAGCTCAGAACTACATTTCCCCTGATTGCAGTGGATGCTGCAGATGTGCAGCGTCTCTGAGGAGCGCCGCCTCCAGTCGGTGTCTGCAGCAATGTGTTTTCTATGAGGTGTTCCCAGGCAGTGCACTGCAGGTGAACCGCGAGTCCGTCTACTTCTCGTCTTCATCACCTTCGCTCATGCTGCTGATGGAGGCCGAGGCTCCTTTGGGGGAGGTCGGGGGCGAGGGCCGGGCGTTGTACCAGCGGGCCGGGGGTGACGGAGGAGAGGGGGAGCGCAGGGGGGACAGTTCACGAGGAGGGCTGTTGCAGGGAGATTCTCTGGGAGACAAGGCGTAGGACAGCATCCGACTGCTGCGCTCCTGAAACACTTGTTTCTGTGTTTGAAGAAACATGGATGAAGGAGACGCACTCGCATCACGCTTTGAAAACAACACGTCGCTCTTCTTACCCATGTCCCATCGGGGCCGAAAAGTTCCAGGAAGTTCCCGATGAACTCTCGAGATTTTTCCTCCCATTTCTGGATGAGGTCGTGACTCTTCTCCTCCACGCGGTAAACAAAGTGTTTGCTCTTCTCCTCGACGGTTCGAACCTTCTCCTTCATGCGGTCGACTTGGTTCTGTAGCCGATACTTCTTCTCCTAAAGTGGAAACATGTGGAACAGACGGAAACAAAAACCTTTTAGACGTTTGTCTTTGCACCGGCTCAAATGGCCTCAGGTTCGTTTTGACCCAAGGGTGACAGGTTGGACTGGGTGTCCTAAAATGACGCCCTGCAGCAGAGTGGTGGTCTTACGTTGATGTAGCTGACGTTCAGCTCCTTAGCTGTGTAGCCACGCTGAAGGTTGCGTCGGGCGTAGACGTCGTAGTCTCGGACGATTCTAGTTATGATGTCAGAGGTTGAGATTCCCTCTGTCCGCTGCGTGGGCACAAACATCCCTGGAAAAAACAAACGTCCGTTCACTACAAGCTGTGGCTCATTTTGTAGATGGAACAGTTACGAAGTCGAGCTCTGACCTGCCTCTTTGATGTGTTTGTAGACGTCCTCACTTCCTGCTGAGGAGTATGGGATGTCATCGTGAGCCACAAAATCGATCTGAGAAACAAACCAAAGGACATGTATGTTGCAAAGCACACCACTGACAGAAAAACAAGTACAAAGACTGAAGTGTCTACAGGATCTCAGTAGGGTCACACGGGTCGGGTCATAAAGACGTGAGTCCAGGGTGTCTTATCAATAAGTCCTGATAAGAGGACTGCTTGATTCCATCGCTATGTGATGATGGGCTATAAAAGCTCATCATTGACCAGTGGTGGGCGGTCCGTAGGGGCAGGTGAGGCTCGACCCACAAAGAAGTTCCTCCTGATAAGCAATGGAAATTACTTATTTACTGCCTGTTTTTAAACAATTTAGACAATTTTAAGTAGAATTTAAAATGATTTATTCTGATTCATCCTCAGTTTTTTAATTTTTTACCAGTACTTCTTTACCATTATGAGGCAGTACCGTTCAACGACCCGCATTCGTCAAGTGGATCTGAGCGTGTGGTGATCCGAACGGGCAGGTCCAATAGTTTCGTTTGGGGCGTCTGATTTTTTGCCCTGTGGACACATTGGGCTGGTTTTAATGCGTTGATGCGACCTCTGCCTAGACCTGACGTGACCTCAAACCCAGGAATGGCTGCAGAGAAACCTGCTGAGACCAACTGTGGAGATAACTTTTTAAATCCATTTGGAGCAGACGGGAGAAAGAACTGGGAAAAGTCCAAGAACAGGACATTTCTTCCATTGTGGTTGGACTTTATTTAAATAATTCTGTGGCTTGAATGTGGCTGTGGTGGGTCAGTGGTTGAAGCAGAGGTCTTGTCTTTCTGCGTCTGATTTCCAATTGGATCTTCTATTGGACTCAGTGATATCATCATGTTTCACTTTTATATTAATTTTGAGTTACTTCATTTAATTTTTTCTCCCAGTTAACTGTCAGAGTGACATCACGTGCGCCGCAACATGGCAGCACTGACGTGAGTCCATTTCGACTCGCTCTTCTTTGTTCCTGTTGTTTTTGTTTTAACTTTTTTGCACCTGCACCGCACACCCACGCTGCGGGTACGACTGCCATGCACTTTTGAAGTTTTGTGTGTCGCTGCCTTGCCATCGTGTCATTGTGGTTCAGTTCACGGCCCCTTCCCACCTCAGGCTCTGGCTCCAGTCTGTCATGGCGGCCGACTCCATGATCCTCACATCTGCCTGCACGGACCGAACTCTATGGAACAGTTTGGTTCCGCGGGGAAACCTCGGATGTTCTGTGTCTGCCGTACCCGGTTCTAAAGAGCAGTTGTTGTTGCCGCAGTCATTATTATCATCATGCTGCTAAAGGGACCATGGTGCTAACTGGACCATGGTGCTGCTAACAGCAACATGGTGCTAACAGCAACATGGTGCTAACTGGACCATGGTGCTAACAGGACCATGGTGCTAACGGGACCATGGTGCTAACGGGACCATGGTGCTAACGGGACCATGGTGCTAATGGGACCATGGTGCTAACGGTACCATTGTGCTAACGGTACCATGTTGCTAACGGTACCATGGTGCTAACAGCAACATGGTGCTAACTGGACCATGGTGCTAACGTTACCATGATGCTAACAGCAACATGGTGCTAACTAGACCATGGTGCTAACTGGACCACGGTGCTAATGGGACCACGGTGCTAACGGCACCATGGTGCTAAAAGGACCATGGTGCTAACGTTACCATGATGCTAACAGCAACATGGTGCTAACTGGACCATGGTGCTAACAGGACCATGGTGCTAATGGTACCATGGTGCTAACGGGACCATGGTGCTAACGGGACCATGGTGCTAACTGGACCACGGTGCTAATGGGACCATGGTGCTAACGGGACCACGGTGCTAACGGTACCATGATGCTAACGGCACTGTGGTGCTAATGGTACCGTGGTGCTAACGGTACCGTGGTGCTAATGGGACCGTGGTGCTAACGGGACCATGGTGCTAACTGGACCACGGTGCTAATGGGACCATGCTGTTCTGGATGAATTTTTCACTTTTGGTACCTTGATTTTGTATTTTTGTCGCAGGCTTGGTATTTCTTCTTGTTTATTTGGCAAGTCAAGACGGTTCTTCTCGTCCTCAACATTTTGTTGCACTGCTGACCTTGTGTTGACCTGCATATGACAATAAACCTAAACCTAATCTGGGGTGTTATTTCAGAATTACTACCTCAAATCAAATTCGGAAAGCTGTGCGCATGTCAACTGGCGGCGGGAGTCGTCCGTGTCTCAGATTTATGAGACCGTACTGTTTTTCACGAGACGTAAAGTCGATCTTCAGAGGGAGGAAATGACAGAAGCTTTGCCTTCACAAACTATAACACTAAATTAAATATTAAGTAACTGTTGTGTTTTCACAGAAAATGTAACACAATTTGTAATAATTTGTGTGGTTAGTGATGCAGGAAAATGTCCGCCCCACTAATATTTTTTGTCAGTAGCTGCCGCTGTCATTGATACAGGAGAGTTTCATGTACAGTTTAAAGTCCTGATGTTTGAATCCACCTCCCACACACACCTTGTGTTTCTCCAGAAACTCGGGCGTGAGAGTCCAAGGTGCGTCTCTCAGAATTTCATCGATGTAGCGGCAGTGTCTCAGCGCTTCGTAGCGTTCGTGCTCCGTCATGACGGTGAAACCCTTGTACTTGTGGGTCAGCTCATCGCTGCAAACTGTGCAACAGCAGAAACAAGCGTCACTAAAACAGATTAAATCAGCTGGATGAGTTTTTCATGTGTTGCTTGGAGGGTCTAACCTCCAACGATGAGGTAGGTGTTTGGGAAAAGGTTCTTGGCCTGCATGAGAGCGCGAGCGTGTCCAGCGTGGAACAAGTCAAAGATGCCATCTGCGTAGACTCTCACAGGGCGATCCACTAAAAAATAAAATTTACTGATCATAGGAGCTATTTTATCTCTTTCACATTTGAAACAATTATAATTTGTTTTAATTCTTTGAGGATTACTTTTTGTTGTAATGTAAAAAAATATGTTAGTAGTTGGAACATTCAAGGCACACACTCGGAGCAGTTCTAGAGGCTCAAAGATCACCAAGCAAAGGAAAGAGGAAGTAGATCTGCTACAAATGTCACTATAGAGTTAAAGAAGTCGACACCGTCTGCTGATAAGATAAAACCCTCTGGCAGCCACGTGGCTCAACTGCTAGAATTCATCAGACAAGTTAAACTTGGTCAAGGCAAAAGGTTTTGTTTTGGTTGAAAGTGGGTCACACAAGCAAATGTTGCAGGAATCGTTTCATTTGCGTCATGAAAAGCACCCAGGAGTTCTTCATTTAGCGCAGCAGGGGGAAGGTGCGTCCTCAGGACAAACCCGTCCGGCACCAAACAGACGTGGCGATGTCTCAACAGCAGCAACGCAGACTCGTGGCCATAGTGGGGTCGGAACAATAAAAAAACAATAAAACTGTACAAAACATCAAAGTTCATGCTCGTAGTCCAGGTGAAACTGTACAAACGTGCATTTTGGACCCTGGACGTTCTGGTATGTATGCACAGAAAATCTGACAAAGAAGATGAAGACAAAAAAAGTAGAAGACAAACATTCGACTGGGAACAACGGGTCAGAGTATCTGGTTTTGGAGTTACCAGCATCAGGACGTGCTGATAAATCAGTGTAACCACGACTTTAATGAAAGAGCAGCAGAGGAACGGATTGAAATGTCCAGAGAGGGTTTCACTTCATGAACATTGTTGATAGTTGGGTTTTTCCATTATCTGTAAACCATGACAATCAAAACTACAAGAAATAAAGGCTTGAAATATTTCACTGTGTGTGATACATGACTCACTTTCTGAACTGATGAACGTTTTCACGGTGTTCTAATTCTTTGAGATGCGCCTGCACGCTGGATTCTGACTCTTTCATAAATGCAGCACGGAGGTTTGTCTGTGGGAGAAGCCCAGTCTCGACCATTAGATCTGATGATGTCACAAACTTTGTTGGCGCAAACCGAAAGTGTGGCTCAGCTGATTCACGCCAAAACTCCAAATGCTTGAGTCACTGATGGCATGAAATGGATCTTCATCACACCAGCAGCCTCTCAGGGGACATTTAAAGTGCATGATTAGTTCTTAAAGAGCAAGCGTTGGATGATGGACTCAGCTTGAAGCCATATTAAATGACAGACCCATCACAGGTTTCAGATGATGTCAGTGATTTGGGAGCTGTTACGCCCCGCCACATCTTAACACTGAAGAACAAGCCCATCTTACCACCAGGGCTGTTTCACCAACAGGATCTTGGTGTCAGAAAGAGATGGACTCAAGTGCAGAGCTAGTCTGGAAAAGATGGCTCTCTGAGTACTTGCCTCTGACGCAAGAGAGACAAAAATGGACTGAGAGAAAAAGACGTCTTGCTGCAGGAGACATCGTTCTGATTACAGACTCTGCAGCTCCAAGAGGATCGTGGATGATGGCAGTGACCTTCAGCGTTCATCGAGATGCAGAGGGCTTAGTTGATTCCATGCACCTTCAAGCGAAGACCAACGTTCTGGAAAGACCAGTGACAACACTTTTGTTGCTGCTGGAGGCAGCTCACTAACATCTCAGAGTGATTATCATTATTGCAGTTAGTATCTCGGGGTTTTGTTCACGAGTGACATGAGGGAAGACTGGAGCGTGAGATTGATGGACAGACTGGTGCAGCGTCTGCAGTGTTGCAGACTTTTTGCTGGTCCGTTGTGGTGAAAAGGAGCTGAGCTGTGAAACAAAGTTCTCTGTTCCTCACCTCTGGTCATGATGAACTCTGAGTAGAGACAGAAAGAACGAGATCGTGGATACAGGAGGTTGAAATGAGTTTCTTCTGCAGCTGGACTCTCCCTTACAGACGGCGTGAGAAGTTCAGTTATCAGGAGAGACTCAGAGTAGAACCGCTGCTCCTCCACGTCGAGAGGAGCCAGATGAGGTTCAAGCATCTGGTGAGGATGCTCCCTGGGCGCCTCCTGGGGAAGACCCAGGACACGCTGGAGACTACATCTCTTGGTTGGACTGGGGACACCTTGGAGTCCTCCCAGAAGAGCTGGAAGAGGCTGTGGAGAGAGATGTGTGGACCTCCCTGCTCAAGATGCACCTGAGACCTGAAGATGGATGGATGGATGGATAAAATGGCCCTTTTCAGGACTTTAAGGTAAATGTTTGTACAGGGTCCAGAGTGCAGGAGCGATTTGATCTTTTTAATGTTTGAAATATAATTTGAACATTCCTTTAGGATTACTTTTGTAATATATTGTAAAATGTTATGTCAGTATTTGAAGGAATCTCTGTTGCATTTGTTCGCTTGATCACGAAGGTAAAGCCTGGGAACCATGAATGGGTGAGCAGGTGTCGGACCAGCATGCAGTGGGTGAATCTTTTATCAGAGCACAGATGATGGTTTGCCGCTTGATGAAAAGGATTAAAACAACCATCAAATGAAATAATCTTGGTTTGGGCATTGGACTTGTTTGTGCCCCGTCGCTGCAGCGGCCTTAGAAATCACCGCTACACAGACGAGCACAGCTCACAGTTAGTGTTTACACCTGGCAACAAAAGGCCGACGATAGATCTTTCCCACGCCTGTTAGCAAAATGTCAGACACAAGGTCGATTCAGTGGAGCAGTTCCAGAGGTCACAGGAACGTAACAGTGCGGAAAATCAAATGTGGCGATGCAGGACGTGTACCTGGGGTTC
>JAVCKU010000079.1:1831350-1844126 GCA_032273985.1 Hypsolebias coamazonicus
TCTGACGCTGTCTCTTGTTCAAGAGTGGCTTGACACAAGGAATGTGACAGCTGAAACCCATGTCTTGCATACGTCTGAGCGTGGTGGTTCTTGAAGCACTGACTCCAGCTGCACTCCACTCTTTGTGAATCTCCCCCACATTTTGAAATGGGTTTCAGTGTTTCCCCTACCATTATACAAGCGGGGTGCCCCACCATGTCAACAGAACTGAGCACTCCACCTACCAAACTGAACCTCCCCCCCAACCGACACAGCACCAAGCTAGCGGCGTGAAATACAGACTCCCTATCTAAAAAGCTAAAGTTGTCTCTTCCTTCATGCTGAACGACCCCCGCCCAAAAACTGTTGGTACAAGTTGCGCTTAGACATGTCTCTGTCCCCCCATCAACAAAAATCATGGATGAGATGAACACCCCACCATAACAAGTTAACTAGGGGAAACACTTGGCTTTGTTTCATTATCCTCTCCAGGGCGTGGTTATCCTTATTGCTTGTACACTTTTTTTCTACCACATCTTTTCCTTCCCTTCTCCTCTCTATTAATGTGCTTGGACACAGGGCTCTGTGGACAGCCAGCCTCTTTAGCAATGACCTTTTGTGTCTTGCCCTCTTGAGTTAATCAGCTGATTAGACTGTGGCACCAGGTGTCCTCGATACTGAACCTTTTCACAGTGTTCTGGGGTTTTCATTAGTTGTCAGTTATAATCATCAATATTAAAATAAACACATATTTGAAATGTATCAGTCTGTGTGTAATGAATGAATATAATAAACAAGTTTCACTTTTTGAATGGAATTACTGAAATAAATCAACTTTTTCATGATATTCTCGTTTTATGACCAGCTGCTCTGCGATGTTAGAGAATCCCAGCAGTGTAATGTTACTTTTCAAGTAGTACTGGACTGGTACTAGTACTGGTAAAAGTACTTAAAATGAGCTTTTTTTCCTCTAAGTGTTTTATGTTGGCATTAATATACAGGTTCAGATACATTATAATGAAAAACACAACTGATGTGACTGAAGCATCAAAGCTCCAGTTTTGTCCCATCAGTCCCAGAAACTTTGGGACATGTCAACAGGTAATTCGGTGAATTCCAGTCGGGCGGTTTGAGTTTTTCTAACATTCTCACCTGGGTTTTCTACCATGAAATCCATTATGAGTCAACGTGTGATCAGAAAGTGGCGTAGTTTGTCCGTGGAGTTTGACTCGAATGGTTGTGGATTGTTTCCTCGGCTCTCACTGCCGTCCACGTCCTGGGAGGTTGGCCACCGTCCCGTGGACCTTACACTTTCACTAATATCATCGACTTGAAGCTGCTTGAAGATGGTCTTGTAGCCTTCATCATGGATATCTGTACTCTTCTTCATGAGCTCCTCAGACAGCTCTGGACTTTGCTTTTCCTGCTCAATGCTGAACACAACCACACCAAACCACCAGTGGCTCTTTGTTCCCTTTAAACTGTGATCATTTTAACTTTAATATCAGGTAGAAGATTTCATTGAACCTAAAGCAGTACTTTTGCATTTTTAATTGTTTTGTTGTGTTTTTGTAAAAGAAACCTTTCATCTTGTTGCATCATTTTAATTTTTTATCATCTCTCCTCCTACAAAGTCTTTGACACTTAATTGTTTATGTTCGCAGCAACGTATTATATTAAAAAAAAAAAAAACCTTTTAATCTTTGGCTGCAGCTTCACAAATCATATTTTCAGATTCCTCACATCATGTGAAACCGGTCTTTCCACCTCGGTAATTGAGCTCGCCTCGCCTGCTGATTGGCGGATCATCTGTCCTCCTGTGGTGCCCATTGGACTGATTTGAAGCTGCTGCGAGACAAATCAGCCGAATGTCTGCGCCCAGGAAACCGTCTGACGAAACGCTGGACCCAAAGAATGTTCAGAGCTGTGTAGCTTTAATGTATGAGCTAAAATAAATCTGGACTCACGATTCATTTAATCCAGTTCTTCGTAAGGGTTTTGTTGAGAACAGAGAATTATGTAATGTTTAACGTGATGTTTGTAAGTTTGTGGTTAACAAGAATAAGTTTGTGCAGGTTAAAACCAAATAAATTATTGTTTATACTTCACTAGAAACTTTGGAGTCTTGCAGCTCCAGATGTAACTAGAGAAATTACATTTCCTGCAGAAATGCAGTGTGAATGCTTATAGCTGAAGAACTGGCTGAAAAACATCTGAAATTAGCAAAAAAAAAAAAACATGCTTAAATGTAGCTGAAGTCGAAAAACAAGCTTAAATTAGCAGAAGAAAGCAGAAAGAACAAGTTTGCTGAAAGAAGCAGAAATGAGCACAAAGAAGTGAAAATTATCTGAACCACTGAAATTAGAAAAAAAAAAAAAACAGCTGAAAAGTAGTTAAAAAAACACAAAGAAGCTTAAATTATCAGAAGGAAGTGGAGAGAGCACATTTTGCAGAATTAGGTTGAAAAAGTTGTAATGAGTGCAAAAAATGTGGAATTAGCTGAAAAAACTAAAATTAGCATAAAACAGCTAAATAGCTGGAATGGTAGAATAAGTTTAAACTTGCAGAAATAAGCTGAAATAGTAGAAAGAAACACAAAAATGTTGCAGAAGGAGAAATGAAACAGCTGAAAGCAGCTGAAAACGTTTCAATTAGCAGCAGGAAGCTGAAAGAAGCTGAAGCAGAACAAAAAGTGAAAGGAGCAGTAAACAGCTGTAAACAGATGTAAAGATGTGAAGGAGGTAAAATGAGCTCAATTCATTTTATTTGAGGAAAAAATGTCAGAAAAGGCTAAATATTTAAAAAAGCTAAAGTTGCACCAATACCCAACGTCAGAGCAGGATTGTCCTGAAAGAGCCGAACGTTTTGTGATTTGTTGAAATAAATGAAAACTGCGGGATGAAGAAAAACATCTGGAAGAAAAATGGATCACCGCAGAGCGAATGCCTCATAAACATTCACATTCATCCAGTCATTTTTTCACGAGTTCCCATAAAAATAAAAAAATATTGTTTTTATTATGTGGCAGTGAACTTACCTGTTCTGTAGTTTACTTCTTCTTTATTTTTACTTCTGCTCTCTCAGCACATGTACAGCAGTTTACTGCAGCTGAAGTCACGGCGTGGCTTCACACATTCAGCTGTTTTTGTTGTTGGAAAACAAAAACAGCTGAAGTTTTGACTTCATTAAAATTAAAGTGAGAGATTGAAATTCTTCTGTTTCTATTGAAGCGCAACTTTCTGACAAATCAGCTGTTCACATGTTCAGCATGTTTGATGTCCTTTGGGATTATAGTTATGATGAGTTCAAGAGGAGATCAGACACGACGAAGTATCTGAGTTCATCCCCAACTCCGCAGCACGTCACTTTTCTGCATGCATGCACAACTGGACACACGTGCACAACCTGGCACAGTCTTTCAGTTCAGTTAAGCTTCAAGTCTTAAACGTTTAGAGACAAGTTTGAACGTGGAAGGAGAGCGTGCACGTCAGGAGCACAACAAACCCTTAAACTGTGCTCTGGTCTGAAGGATTGCTGTAAAATGTAAATTAAATTCACAGGACATATTACGTGTACACTCGTTTGAATGGCATTTTATTTAAATAACAACGTGAAGGTTTTCTGTGCTCTGTTGCAAAACTTTAAGGATAATTTGTATTTTTAATATTTTGACTGCTCCTTAAGACTTGTCAGTAAAAAATGGCTGCCATCCACAGTGAGGACACTCAGCTGAACTTCAACCCAGATATTTGAGTCC
This sequence comes from Hypsolebias coamazonicus, assembly GCA_032273985.1. Taxonomy (NCBI): domain Eukaryota; kingdom Metazoa; phylum Chordata; class Actinopteri; order Cyprinodontiformes; family Rivulidae; genus Hypsolebias; species Hypsolebias coamazonicus. The sequence goes on from JAVCKU010000079.1 coordinate 1,835,087, forward strand.
TTGCTGCTGCACTGCCTTCCTTTAAGTGATATTTTTATCACTCGTATTATGCTAATATTAAGTGTTGAGTGTAGGGTAACAGTCTGACTCAAACCAGTGCACGGAGAGTAAAGTCCCTGCAGCTTACAGGTTTAATTAATGCTAATTACGCCGAGCGCTCGGGAGGTTTCCACGACTGTTTGAGCTGCAGGTCGACGGACTGATCCGGAGCGTTTAAACAAAGTTTGGCGTCTGGACGCCGACGTGACGTTCTGCTCTGTGCGAGCGGCACCTTCACCAAACACGAGCAAACATCTCAGATTCTGAGCCGAGCCATCTTGGTCGTGTCGTTTTGTTTCTCTTCCCTCCATCCACCTCTCCTTCGGCCCCCCCCCCCCCTCTTTGGACACAGATTCAGAGCCTGATCTGATCTCCATGTAATGGGAGAGTAATAGGCACTCTGCCTTGATTGGTTGGTAATTTGAGGGAGTTATGCACAGGTGCAATTTGTAATATTTTCAGTAAATTAAATTTCTTTCTCCCTCTCCTCGGTGCTTAATTCTTTTTTTTTTTTTTTTTCCACTGTGTCTTAAATATGTCTTGGCTTTCTCTTTTACTCCCCCTCCTTCTTTCTTTTCATTTCTTTCCCTCCCCTCCCTCCTTAGCTCTTACACTCATTTTGTCGTCTCTTGGCACGTTCTTTCTCCCCCCCCCCTCCCTTTTCTGTCTCTTTTCCTCCCCTCGTTTTATTGATGTGCGCTCAGGCGCCCATTAGAGCTCCCTTTTTCCCTCTAGTGGAAATTGCAGCATGTTAATTTTCACACAAATTACGGCAATAGCAGGTATCTCTATTTGATACATTATAGCGGGAGCAATCAGAGATAATTGAGTGCCTTTCAGAGGGAGACGGCTGCATTCACTGCCGGCTCAAAGCTGCCCCATTATCGCCTAATCGCTCTTTAAACACTGAATTTTGCCGAACAAAAATTCTTGTCATAATTTTGCTTAAGTGTATTTGGAAATCACAGTCCTTTGAGCGAGGATAATTGAAATCAAATCCCTTTCACTGGAGCTGACATTTCTACATTTCCCCCCAATTGAAATTAATTTCAAAAATTGAGCATGAATATCTTCAAATAGCAGGCAATTATGCCTTTCAATGGGGAGAAATTACCGGTGCTGAATCGTTGGAGGCTTGCGGGCGAGAGCACCAGTTAAACGCCTTTGTTTTCCGCCGTGTTTGCCTAGTAAAGATTTACATATATTGACTCATTATGGCGTCTTGTGCAGCCGATCGGCGTGACTACCACAACCGGCAATAATGCTCATCGCATCTGAAAAGCTCAAGAGTTTTAAAGCCGTGCGGCCTCGCAGCTGATGGGGGGGGGGAGGGGGGGTTGTTTCTCTCGTCTCCCCTCTCGTCCTCGCTCCCTCTGTTTTCCTGCAGCTGCAGTTCTGCGACGGGGGCTCGGGCGTTGTGGCGTCAGGATTCACGTTGGCGTAGGAGCGTCGGCTCAAAGTGAGACGCTGCGCCGCCTCTCGTGCACGTCTGACGGCCTTCTCGTTAGCCGCTGCGCCACAGTGTCAGAAACTTGTTTGGAGGTGGAGTGAGGCGACAGACGTTTTTATCACCGAGGAACGTTTGAGTGGTTGTTTTATTCTGCGAGTCGATTCGATGTGTTTGGATCAATTTGTTTGATTCAGTTTCTTTCTCTGCTCCCAAACCTGCATGTGTGTGCGTGAGTGTGTGTGTGTTGCAGGGGGTAAGTCCGTCTGGGATGCAGGAGGCAAAGAAGCAAGGGGTTCGAGGTGGGGGCTGGGGGGTCCGCCACTCCCGGGAGAGAGGCAATTTCACAGCTGGTTTGCTCCTCAGGCAGTCAGGCTGAAAATGCTGCAGATTTGTGGAGCAAATTGAAATGGTGTCAGTGCGGGAACAAAGCGCCGAGCTGAATGACGAGGTGGAGGTGTGTGTGTGCGTGTGTGTGTGTGAGGTGGGGTGGTGGGGCCCTAAATTCAATAACAATCCTGTAACATTTTAGCCACACCTTTCTGACACCTGTCAGTCAATCAGTATGCAGCGACTGGCCCGCCCACAATCAGCAGCATATTGTTTGAATGCTCATGTGTGTGTGTGTGTGTGTGTGTTATTTTTCAAGAGAAAGAGGTGGTGCGCTGCGCTTGTGCCGACTGAGCTCATTCAACCTTGGCAACCGTAACCGAGGCTCCATTATGGGATGTGCATGGTTTGGTTGTTGACTAGGCAGTGCATCAACGGTCAACAGCTGTGCGTGCCATGTGGGCAGCAACAGAAAGCCATTAAACGCACGTGCACGCGCTTGCTCTCGCTCGCACATAGTTTGCATTTAGCTGCATTAGATACTCTCACCACTTGATTATGCCGCAGCAGTAAAAACTGAAATTACAATTACGCACGTCGCCGATTGGCAGGTATAATGGGCGCGCACGAACGCGCTCGGCGCGCAGGGACCGTCAGGGGCTTCTTCCTGGTGGTAATGATAAAGCACTCGGCGCACACCTGATGGCGGTGTGGGGTCGAGGCTTAGCGTGCCCTCTGCAGTGTAGCAGGGAAACGACGAGCCGATAACTGCAATTAAACGTGCAGGATAATGGCTAATCAAATTGACAGCCTCGGCTGCTCGCATGCCTCTCACACAATGGCTTATCACAACAAACTATTATGAGGGAGGGGACACCAGGTCTGATCCTCTCTCCTCTTCCTCTCTCTCCTCACTGGCTCTTTTTGCCATCTCTCGTTTTTTCAGGATTTTAGCTCCCTCTCTTCTTCTTTCCCCCTCCCACTGCTCCATCCCCCCCTCCGTCTCTTTCCCCTCTCTCTCTCTTTCTGGCAGGCTGTCATGTGGCTCCACTTAATTGCAGTGGAAATTAACAAAGCAAGCAAATTTGTTTTCTTGCTTCGCCGTGTCACACAGAGGAAGAGAGATCTTCTCAGGGTGGTTCAGTCATTTAGGCGGGGCGCGCCCTCGCGGAGTCGCGCTCAAGCTGCTGGGCGAACCAGCTTCATTATTCTGCTTTGCATGTTTGTTGTTTCGTCCTCTTACGAACCTGACGTTCTTTTTTTTACAATCTCAAATCATTGTTGTTCAATATCATGAGCCAATATTGTTAGTAAGCTGGCTCTGTCTAACATAATTAAACTGATCTGAAGACTAGAGCCCGACCACTCTGGAAGTTTGGTTATCGCCGATACTGATGTACAATGGCTGAAATTTTTTGTGCATTGTTCACCCCCAAACATCTAAAAAAGCAACAAGTGGAACAAGGCTTGTTTATTTAGCACGGCTGTTAGCGATTGTGAAGCTAAGCTAATCAAATCCATGCTATACGTGGTCCCACAGCAGTGGTGCACCGGTCATGAAAACAGTCTTCCTAACCTGCGTTCACATTTTCTATCCTCTATTCACCACGAAGTTATCAAGTGTGTTACAAAAATATAAATGAAGCAAACAACTGTCCTTTCCTGTTCATTGTTTCAACAGTGAGTCACGTATGGTGAAGGTCTGATTAGCATTGATCGCAGCAGAGTTTATTTTTCTTTGTAGAGAATTAAAGATTTCAGACAAACAATGTATTTCATTGAGGATGGCAAAGATAAAGTTACTAACAGACTTATTGTTCTGGATAAAGTTTTATGCGTCAACAGCCTATGCTAGTTATCTAAACGTTAGCTTGCTAACTTGAGCGGTATGTAGCTAATGACGAGCAGGTTGGAGGATTGAAGATAATTTGTTTTTTTTTGTTTGTTTTTTTTTTTTTTATTTTACAGTTCAGTTAAAATAAACTGATAAATGCTACGCAGTAGTGCTCCCTGCTTCATCTGCGCTGAAGGTGAAACTTAAGTGAACACAATGGCTTGAAATGAGTTTTCATGCGCCCTCTGCTGGATACCTTGTGCAATTACAGCTGGTTCCAGCATTTTAGGGGTGAAAATTAGAAGTGTTTGTATCGGCGCATAATGGGACAATTATCATCGCTATCAATGTGTCCCCAAACGTCTATATCGGCCGCACCGATGTATCAGTCAGGCCCTGCAGACGATCTTATATTGGGTGATGAAGATTGTAATAACTTGCTTGATTTTGCAGATATTCACCTAAAATTTGGTGTAGTTGTAGCTGAGACTAACCCACAGCACATACTTGGTGGTAATTTAGCTAACACTTCCAACGTTAACAATTGAAGTCGGCTCGCCTGCTGCGATTTTTCGTTGTGGTCAACTTAATCGATTAGGAAAATCTGTCGATGTCCGTATGTTTAACCAACACATAATTCTTACGACTTTTATCTGTTAGTCTCTTAAATGCATCAACTGAAATATTTGTTTTTACGTCAGCAGAGTTCATGCCTGGTTTCAGACTGTTGTGGCAGATAAAGCCCACAGCTGCAGTAACGTCGAGCCGGATGAGTTGTAAACAGTTTTCAGAGGCTGAACGGGTCAAAAGTATTGAAGCACTTCCATTTTGTCAGAGGCACCTGATCAGAGGTGCAAGTGGAGCAGCTGCAGCCCAGCTGTGAAACGTTCTTGTTTTTATTTTCTAAACATGTTCACACTCACTTATCTAATCTAATGCTTTTCTAGTCACAGACTAAAAATTGGTCATTTAAAAATAATCCTTAAACTCTAAACCCCGCCCGTGGCACAAGAGCATGTGAGGCAGGAGCTCCAAGTATCTACAGGAGCATAAAAGCTGTAGCTGAAGTTCCTTCATGTTGCTCTGTCCTCGTCCTCAGCCTGGCACACATGAAGGTGCAGGAACCCCTGCGAGCGTTTTCTGATGCTTTAAAAAAGACTCTATTTGACCTAAAAATTAGAAGACACCTACATCTAGTTCTAGACGTCTGCGTTTAGCCAAGATTGGTTTAAAAAATGATGGTGTTCCTCAAGGACCAGTGTTGAGAACCACTGATTTAGACCACCAAGCATTGAGCAGGTGCATAAAAAGGTCCATTTGTAGGAATTCACTAATTATTCTACGCTGATGTGAACAGATCATGATGTGAACATCATATTGGTTCAAGTTGCGATTTTCATAGAAATGCACTTTCAAACTTATTCAAGTGTCGTCAACGGATCTTGTGCATTTGATGTGAACACATATTCAGTAAGATCTTATGGATTAAAACCTGTTAGGACGACTGGTTCTGTTTCTGCCTGTGGCTTCTTGTCTCTGTTACACAGAAAGCTTCTTCACAGCTACATTTGTGGCGTTTTGATCCTGTGTAGTGATTCTGTGTGTGTGTTCTCCCTGCAGTACTCTGAGAAGGCCCTGTACAACCAGCTGTGCTTCTACAGGTTCATCTTCGACTGGGAACACGCGCTCAACAAAGTGCTAACACCCGAAGAAAGAAGTAAGACTGCACACGTTTCTAAGCTGTTTTAGCGACGTCCTTCAACGTTTTAGCTGCTTTTGTTTTGCTTGCTGTGAAACTAACTCTGCTTTAATCACCTTTTTTTTGTCCCTTTCTTACTTCTCTGCTGTTCTGCCTTTGAAATCAAGTTAGAGCCACTAAAAAAAACTTTGAATTTGAATGACCTGCCAATGCCTTCTCACACATACAACGTAGCATTAGCAATCAATGTCTCAACATAAACCGTTTTACCCAAGCTGCACTTAAAATATTCACCGGTGATGTGACACACACACGAACACACACAAGTCGCGGCGTTGGTTATGGGGAGGGGGGTTAAGGACATTCAGCTCCTCGAGTCGACAGCCCTAATTTAGGAGACGGATTCAATCACACACACATACAGAATGCAAAATGCTCCAATCACTGGAAGAAAGCAGGAAAGGGCCCTCCATCGCTCTCCCCTCACTGTCCATCTCGCCGGCTTTCTCTCCCGTGCTCCCTCGCTCCTTTCTGTCTCTCGCTCTGCCTCTCTTGGACAGGCACTCGTTTGGCTGTGTTGATTGAAAACAGGTTTTAGATTTGGGGAAATGATAGGGCGAGTAATGGGCGCGCTGACGAAAGGATAGCCCTTCTCCTGTAATGGGACATGGAGCGTATATTTCCCCCCTTGGACTCAAATAGACGCTACTCCAGCGATCTGGGTGCACTCAGTAGGCGTCAGCCACGAGGCCTCTTTAGCCACAGTTCTCCCTGATTGATGTCACTTGATTAGAAGGGGCCGCCGGGCCGAGTGATTTATTTATTTGATTAAATATTTATGTATGTATGTTATTTATGTATGTCTGGATCTGAGTGTGTGAGCTCGGTCCACAGTGAGACAGCTGACTTAAATATAACGTGTAATCAACAGATGACCACTCAGAGAATGGAGGAAGCTGAAATAGAGGGATTGTAGGGGGTGGGGGGCTAACATGATTATAGCCTCCATTTTTGCTTTCTTTTATTTCTGTCTTTGCCCAGATGCAAGAAATCATCACAATCAATTCTGGACTCTCCTCTTTATGTTGCTGTTGGTGATCGGGGCTCGCTCTTCTTTGTGTCTCGAGAAAAAACAAAAAACACCTGACTTTAATCTGACCGTTCAGCCGTTCTCGTAATCTGATGGGAATTGGTTCGTAGCACATTGTTCAGTGAAGTTCAGCTCTCGCTTTGAGCGTGGACCAGAAGTCCGTTTCAGATCGGAGTGTTTGTGCCAGCAGCAGTCAGATATTTGACCAGCGTTAGCTCGACTAGACCTGTCACGATAAACAATAAATCAATTAATCGCATGATAAATGAAAATGATCAACCTCATTTTCATTTATCGGCTTTATCGTTTCTTCGTGTCTCTTTCTGCTGAAGACACTGGATGACAAAAGACTCAACTCCGGTGCTCTTCACTGACTCCTCCCTTTCTCTTTAAAATCTGTTTTAACGTCCAAAATCACGTTTTTGGGTCGTTAAAACAGCTAAGCTACGAGCTAAGCTACAAGCTAAGCTACGAGCTAAGCTAACAGGCCAACCTTGGGGGAAAAAACCTCCATCTTGTCTCCAAAATTCACAGTTGAAACCCGTGCCTTAGTGTAAAAAGTTGATTTTCTGTACAAAAAAAGAAGCTGAGAACTTGTTTACTGATTTTTATTAAAAGCTTTGTGTGAAAAATGCTAAAGGGCTCAAACCACACCGAGTGTCCGCCATTTTGAGAACCGAAGAGACAGCCCATGTCACGTCAAGGGGCCTCCCTCCTATTTTTTTTTAGAGACACGCTGCTCACTCCCTCACTATCAATTACTAATTATTGTCAAATTTCTAACAATATTATCATTTATTGCAATAATTTCTGAGTCAATGAATCGCCCAGTAAAATTTGTTATCGTGACAGGTCTAAGCTCGGCTACCCTTAGCTTCGTCAGAAATGACTTCCTGTCTGGAAGAAAACCTGCGAGGGATCTATTTAGTTCAACTCTACAGAAAAACTTTGAAAATCACTTTTGGCTCCGCTAACTGACTGAACAGTTTTTAATTTCTCCAGCACCAAAGCTTGTTTTATCCCGAACGTGACCAAAGAATGAATCAGATTTGTTTTTAAATCTTTGCAGCTGCAGGAGAGGGAACATCTGTCAGTCTGTAGGTCAGTCCTGGTGTCTTGGTGGAACATTTTTCTCTAGTTGATTTCTAAACCATCGCAGGTTTGACTCTTGGCTTTGATCGAGCCTGCAGTGTGGATAATTCTATTTAAGCTGTCTACACGTGTCTGGTCGTTATATTGAGTTTAAAGAGAGGCAGATGGAGAGACGGAGTCTCCGTTCTGGTCCTCCTGTGGTTTGGACCTGATTGTCTTCAGGATGACCGATGCTGCTCTCTGACGACAACGTGTTTGTTCAAAGTGTCCACACATTTACATGAATGTTCCACCAGTTGCGATCTCATAAAGTGGATTTGATTTTGGACAAACAGAAAATAAACTTTAACGCTGAAGATGTTTAAAAAATGTCTTATCTCTTATTTCTCATGATCCTCCATCCTGTGATTCTTTCCTCTGACCTAAACTCCAGAGATGAGCCAGAGTTCAGTTGACACATAAAATGCAACATATTTAAACTGGATCTTTAAAGACTCTGTTACCATCAGCCGCTCACGAAGACCGTTTTCAGTTTCTGTTCAAGTCTTGGACAGAATGTCTCCTGTCGGTTAAAGACACGACCGATAGAAACTTATTTATTTATTCTCCTCTTTTAAAAGCACAACATTTCATCGTAGACTGGAGAAAAGAAACGATTGGAAAATCAGCCAAAGTCCAACTCTGAAACTTTGAAGAACGATTAAGATTATTTAAAAAGACTAGAAGAGAATCTGGTTCCTTTGGAACAAACAGACACGAGGAGAGGTTTAACATCTTCGTATGAAGAAGCTGATGTTATTGTTGCAAACTGCAAATGTTAATATTATTTTACTGTAGCAGCCACATACTGTAAACTCTGGTAGTAAAAGTCAGTTTGAACTCCTACATCAGGCAAGAGGCCATATTTACAACAGTCTTGTTGTGACTTGAACGCACCACGCTCTCCACTGTTTGCACTGGTTTACATGGCTGCTCTTAAAGTGAGCACATACACAAACTCACGCTGCTACAGAATATAGGCTGGAGGTGTTATCCTGGGTGGAGGGGCAGTAATACCCCATATTACTGCATTACACACCCAGGGGCCACACGGCCCAGATTACAGGGAGGACACGTCTAACTCTGTCCGTCCGAGCATCTCTGAGCATAAAAACAGATTCATAAAACTTTACATTTCATAACGTTTCTGCTTGTTGTGCTTATTGTGTGAATGTTTATGAATCAGTCTATTATGATCCTCTTGTGTATGTTTTTCAGCATCTTTCTCCTTCCACAGTATTTAAACTTTTTTTTTTTTTTTTTTAATCATAAAATGTTCGGCTCTTTCAGGACAATCCTGCTGTGGCTTTTGGTATTGGTGCAACTTTAGCTGTTTGAAATATTTAGCCTTTTCTGACATTTTTTCCTCAGAAAATGAATTGAGCTCATTTGACCTCCTTCACATCTTTATATCTGTTTAAAACATTTTACTGCTCCTGTCACATTTTGTTCTGCTTCAGCTTCTTTCAG